>CM022955.1:37842061-38066395 GCA_012931725.1 Litsea cubeba | reverse complement strand
ACTGGCCATAACTTCCTCATCCTACCTCCGATCGACGAACGGTTTGATTCTACAGATTCGTGGCGACGAGCATTACGTAATAGACTCAACATATCAGAATTTCAATGGTCATAAATTTTTTATGAACTATGATTACGGTAAGTAGTATTTAAACCATATTTAAGATTTATTAGAATGCATATAATCAGTTTATAATGCTTGTTTATAGTATTCATAGTATTTTGATTACTGTTCATCCTCTTACATGTTTTTTATTTATCAATACCATGAATGGATCACAAAATAGAACCAGGAGTTATAAATTTGAACCCAAAGTTCATTAATATATGGACCAGAAGTCCTAAAAGTTGGAATACTGATATGAACTTGTAGATTTATATCCATAAAATTATAAGGCCATGAGATTAAACCTGAAGTTTTGATAGAACCAGAAGTTCTGATAAATTTGTTAGAACCAGAAGTTCTACTTTAAAATTGAAGATTTAACAGAACCAGAAGTTCTGATCAATTGTTAGAACAAGAAGTTCTAATCAATTATTAGAACCAGATGAAGTTCTACTTCAAACCCGAAGTTCTGATAAATTGTTAGAACCAGAAGTTCTACTTCTTTAAACCCGAAGATTTGACAAAACCAGAAGTTCTACTTCAAACCTTAAGATTTGACAAAATCAGAAGTTCTACTTCAAACATGAAGATTTAACAGAACCTGCAGTTCTAGTTTCATATATTATGAATCTGAAGTGCTACTTCAAACCTGAAGATTTGACAGAACCTACAGTTCTAATTTCATGTATTATGAACCTGAAGTTCTAAATCAAGCCTGAAGTCTTGACAAAATCCGCCATTCTGATTCTCAAAGTTAAGAACCTAATGTTCTAACTTTTTATTGGCCAACTTATTTGAGATGCATGTTTCTTAGACTTTTCATTAATATCCTAATTTATGGTGAATGATTTAATTATTTTAGTTTTATCATATGATTGCATAGTTATATTGGTTTATTATTTTGTTTAAGGCATGGATCATGGAACTGAGGACAATCTCTGTTTGGTAGATAGTGCCACAACACACACCATTCTGAAAATTCAGGAATTTTTCTCAGAATTGATAATCATTCCATGAAAGATATCCACCATAACTGGACCGCGCAAATAATTGAAGGCTCTGGAAGAGCTCATATGATGTTACCTAATGGTACCCACCTATTCATTAAAGATGCTTTGTTCTCAAAAAGTTCCAGAAGAAACTTGATTAGTCTCAAAGACATCATAATGAATGAGTACCACATTGAGACTGTAAGTGAAGGTAACAAGAAATACTTATGCATTGTTACTAGTATTGGAAGCCAAAATCAAATACTAGAAAAACTAAGTGCACTCTCCTCAGGGTTATATTATACGACAATCTCCAATGCTGAATTACATTCGGTTATGAGCAAAACAAAAAAGTCAAGCCCAAAGCTTAGTGATCCTAAGGCTTTACAGCTTTGGCTTGATAGGTTAGGTCACCCTGGGGCTACTATGTTGAGAAAAATCGTAGATAACTCTTTTGGGCATTCTTTAGAGAACCATCAATTGACCATACCTAGTGGGTACTTATGTACCCCGTGTTCACAAGGAAGATTGATTACACTACCTTCTTTTGCTAAGGTTGCATACGAATCCCCATCCTTTCTGCAAAGGATACAAGGTGACATTTGTGGACCCATAAATCCCCCTAGTGGACCTTTTAGGTATTTTATGGTCTTGATTGATGCCTCCACCCGTTGGTCGGATGTTTGCCTACTTTCAACTAGGAACATAGCCTTTGCCCGTCTATTAACTCAAATAATCAAATTTAGGGCTCATTTCCATGATTATCCCATTAAGTTTGTAAAACTTGACAATGCAGGTGAATTACATCACATGTTTTTGATGATTTTTGTTCATCTATAGGAATTGTTGTCGAACATCCTATTCACCATGTCCCTACCCATAATGGCTTAGCTGAATCCATGATTAAGTGCATCCAACTCATTTCTAGGACTCTGCTGATGCAATCCAAATTGTCAATTAGTGCCCGGGGACATGCTGTGTTGCATGCATCAATGTTAATTCAACTTCGACCCACGGTCTATCATCAATATTCTCCTACATAACTTACATCAGGACATCAACCCAATATCTCTCACTTGCGCAAGTTTCGTTGTGCAGTTCAAGTCCCAATACCACCTCCTAAGTTTACTAAGATGGGATCATAATGTAGATTGACAATCTATGTAGGTTATGACTCTCCCTCGATTATTCGATAACTAGAACCAATGACAGGAGATGTCTTCACTGCTCATTTTCCCGATTGTCAATTTGATGAAACAATATTCCCGCAATCCCACCGTTAGGGGGAGATAAGATAGTTCCTGAAGAATATATTGTTCCTTAAGATAGTTCCTGAAGAATGTATTGTTCCTGTAGAACAACCCGTTCCTGAAGAACGGCGAGAATTAACATGGAATACTTCCACTCTGCCTCATCTGGATCAACGAACTGCACAATGTGAAAATGAAGTACTGAGAATCGTGCACTTACAAGAAATTGTAAACAAATTACCTGATGCATTTACCGATGCAGCAAAGTTGACAAAATCACATGTGCCAGCTATGAATGCAGCTGCCAGGATTTATGTTCCTGTAGGACAAAGTCAAAATACAACAACAAAAGAATCTGCAATACGCCAGAAGCGTGGCAGACCTATAAGTTCAAAGGACTCAGCTCCGTGGAAAAGGAGAAATGAGCAATCATCATCATTTCCTCCCAAAGAGGCACGTAACGCTCCTGAAGAGGTTATGGTAAAACTCGTTCTCTCTAGAATAATGGAAGTCTTTAGTGAGACTTTGGAAGCCCCTGAAGAGGCACCGGTACCGGATAATGAAGAGATCTCTATACTTTATAATTATTAAAGAGAGAGATGGAATAGAAATAATATTGTCATCGATGACGGATTTGCATATGCGGTAGCTACACAAATATCAAAAGAAAATGATGATGATGATTGGGACACAAAACCACGTTCTATAAATGAATGTTGACAAAGAAAGGATTGGCCAAAATGGGGAAGTGCAATCAAAGCAGAGTTAGAGTCTCTCAATAAACGTGGTGTGTTCGGACCTATAGTACAAATCCCAAAGGATGTTAACCCTGTGTGTTACAAGTGGGTGTTTGGAAGAAAAAGGAATGAAATGAATGAAATTACCCAATATAAGGCACAATTAGTGGCACAAGGTTTCCTACAAAAACCTGGGATTGATTATGATGAAATATACTCCCCTGTCATAAATACAACAACTTTCAGATATTTGATAAGTTTAGTAGTTCCTCAAAATCTAGAATAAGAGACTCATGGATGTTGTAATTGCCTACTTGTATGGGGACTTAGACACAAAAATTCACATGAAAATCCCGGAAGGATTTCCTTTGCCTGAAGTAAAGCCAATTTTTTTCGAGTACGTACTTAGTCAAATTGAGGCAATCAATGTACAGCCTGAAGCAATCCGGAACATTGTGGTACAATCGTCTTAGTGAATACTTGTCTAAAAGGGGGTATGCAAACGATCATATTTGCCCGTGTCTATTTATAAAGAAGTTCTTGAAGGGATTTGTAATATTAGCAGTTTATATGGATGATATAAATTTGGTAGGGACTCCAGAAGAGCTCGAATAAACTGCTAATTATTTAAAGAAAGAATTTGAAATGAAAGACCTTGGAAAAACGAGATTCTGTCTCGGCTTGCAAATCCAGAGAAATTCTAATGGGATGTTAGTCCATCAATCTAATTATACCGAGAAGGTTTTAAAACGATTTGGTATGAAGAAAGCACACCCATGGTCGTCCGGTCTCTTGATACAAAGAAAGACCCATACAGTCCCATCGAGAAAAATGAAAAGGTATTGGGTCCAGAAGTACCATACTTAAGTGTTATTGGAGCCCTGATCTACTTGGCACAATGCACTAGACCTGATATTGCATTTTTTGTGAATCTACTTGCCAAATATAGCTCCGCACCAACTCAAAGGCACTGGATTGGTATTAAACACATCCTATGATATTTGCGTGGAACGACTGATTTAGGAATATTTTATTCTTATGATCGTAAAGATTCCAGTTTTGTAGGATATGCAGATTTAGGTTATCTCTCTGATCCTCATAAAGGTCGATCACAGACAGGTTATGTGTTTCTAAATAGTGCTGTCATTTCTTGGTGTTGCACTAAACGGACTTTGGTAGCTACTTCCTCCAACCATGTTGAGATTTTGTTTCTTTATGAAGATCTTTGATTCAGCATGTTCGTAGTTATTGTCAATTACCTTCTATCGCAGGTATCCCAAATATTATCTATGAAGATAATGAAGCATGCATAAAACAGGTTTGAGAAGGTTTCATTAAAGGAGACAAGACTAAGCATATAGCACCGAAGTTATTCTTCACTCATGAACTTCATAAGAACAATGAAATTGAAGTCAAGCAAGCTTGTTCGAGTAATAACCTGGCTGATCTATTTACCAAATCTTTGCCAAAATCAGTATTCCAGAAGTTTGTATATGAGATTGGCATGCGTAGAGTTCATCATCAAACTATGTAAATGGTTGCTATCATCAGGGGGAGTGGTTTATCAGGGAGCATCTTAAAGTATACTACCCAGAACATTTGTGCGATGTACTCTTTTTCCTTCTCTTGGTTTTATCCCACTGGCCAGTTAAGGTTTTAACGAGGCAGCATTATGCACGTCCAACATCAGTTCAATGATCTTGAAGAATGTTGTACTCTTTTTCTCTTTGCTTTGGTTTTTTCCCACTGGTTTTCCTTAGCAAGGTTTTTAATGAGGCAACTGTCTTTGAATGGTGGTCATTCAAGGGGGAGTGTTTTGAGATATAGATCTTGGGTGGATGCCCACTTAAGATGAGTTAGGGTTAGAATTAGGGTTCCTCAATTATGAGGGTACTTTGCCTATTGTTTCCTCTTCTTTATGACACGTCACACAAATATCTGAGAAGTTTGCCAATGTAAGACCTTTTCTTCTTAACTTGTCCGTCGTAGAAATCTTCCCAGTGATAGCATAATGAACAAATGCCTCAACCCAAGGAGGAGCAAGACCTAACCAAGCTAATGAACAAAATGCCTCAACCCAAGGAGGAGCAAGACCTAACCAAGTTACGTTCCTTCCAAGTCTAAGATAAAAGCTTTGACCGAGAAATTCCCAGATATGGAATGCTTCCAAATCCTAGATTCTTTTGAGTTCATGCACAAAACAACATTAGAAATGCTTCTATCCATCACTTTTCAATGTCTCCATCATTTTGATGCCCATGCGTATTTTTTATGTATCTCTCAAGTCTCATCCATATAAATGCATGAGGTCTTGTTCATAGTAGTGAAAGTTAGGATAATGATCTGAAATGAAAATGGTTTATGAGGAATAATGGTTTTTCTTTTTTGGACGTCTAACCATTGTTGTAGTTTCATTGTCTAGGTGAGAGGATTTTCCTTCTTTTTCTTTTTTTGAAAAAATGGTTTTTCAAAAACCGCGAGGAAGCGACGCTTAGTCGATACTCGCACAAATCGGCAAGCGAACCACGTTCGACACTTCCAAAATCGCAGGGAAGCGACATTTCGTCGATACTTGCAAAATCCAAAACTGGAAACGCAACATTTCAGTTGATATCCACAACCCAAATTTCAAGGTTCGAAAAAACCTAAAAACTGTGAGACGCAACATTTCAGTTGATATCCATAACCCAAAGGTTCGAGAAAACCACAAATTTCAAAAATCGTGGGGAAACGACATCAAGTCAGTACCCGCAAAACCAAAATTTTTGAAAAGCAAGGATGCGACATTCCATCGATACTTGCACCCAAATCCGCGAGGATGCGACATTCCATCGATACTCGCAATCGAATGAGCAAGGATGCGACATTCCATCGATACTTGCAAGAACATTCAGCAGGGAGGCGACTTTTAGTCGATACTTGCATTTTTTGAAAACCAAACCGGCTATAAATGCCATCAAAACAGGCTATAAATGCCACAAACCGGCTATCAATGCCACCAAAACAAAACCGGCTATCAATGCCACAACAAAAAAAAACTTGGATTTCAAAAAAGGCTATCAATGCCACCAAAACAAAACAGGCTATCAATGCCACCAAAAACCGGCTATAGATGCCACAAAACAAACCGGCTATCAATGCCACAAAACAAAAACAGGCTATCAGCCACCAAAAACCGGCTATAGATGCCACAAAACAAACCGGCTATCAATGCCACCAAAAGGCTATAGATGCCACAACAAAAAAAAAACGGCTATCAATGCCACAAGAAAAGCTGGCTCTCATGCCAAAATTGGCTTCCATGCCACAAACAAAAACCTGGCTTTCATGCCAAAACAATCATTTGACAAAAGATTTTCACAAAATGACAACCTTTTGATCAAATCCCATTTAGCAATTACTTTTATCACAAAAAGATTCAAGTAAGCGTAGGGATAACAAAAAAATCAATCCCATTTAGCAATTACTTTTTATCACAAAAAGATTAAAGTGAGCGTAGGGATAACAAAAAAAGAAAGTGTTCAACAAGCACTACAAAGAGAGTACCAAAAAAAATACATGTGGTACCAAAAAAAAAAAAGAAAAGTTGTTCACAAGCACTGCAAAAAAAAAAAGAGAGTACCAAAAAATACATGTGGTACCAAAAAAAAAAAGAAGAGAATGTTCACAAGCACTGCAAAAAAAAAAGAGAGAAGGATGGTTTCTGTATACAGGAGCTCAATCAAAAATGGTCTCCAGCCAAGAGTTCAGCTCCCCAAGCAGACTTTTAGCTTCAGCTGTCAAGGATTCCAAGGCACGCTTCTTCAGGAACTTGCCATGAGATGCTGGGAGTGGGCTGTACCCCTTCTCTCACACCAGGAACGCTTACCTCGAGCAGCCTTGCCATTGTTTACTCCTCATCAGACTTCCTTTGAGAACCCGTTCGGCATCTGCAACCTGGTGAATCAGGACACTCTCCCTGTCGCGAGCTTCTATTATGGCAGTCCACTTGGCAGCGACTTGCTGCCTGCAGAAGCTCAAGACGTTTCCTGGCCTCATCGACCTCCCTATCAAGGATGTTAAGGTCATGTGTCAGCTCGATGATGGTTACCTCTTCTCTATTCCTCCTTCGGACTGCCACCTTCCTGCTTTCTGTAGCCTCATCTAGGTCAGACTTAGCCTTATCAGCAGGGTCCAGGAACATCTCCTTGAAGAACTGGTCATCAGCCAAACTCACGGTCTCAAACCACTTGTCACCCAGTGCAATGATCCTATCAACGATCGCCCTGGCACCTGTGACATCCAGACCAGCCTCTTCAGCATCACTGAGAATCTCCTGCACATGCTGGATCATGCCAAATCCGACTTCCAAGTGCCCAGAAAGGAGAGTCTCAATCCAAGAGTGCACAACTCGTACCACCACCTTCTTCGCAAAAAGAAGAGATGGCCCAGCTGAGGATTCGCCCAACTCCGTTGGTCGGCTACTCATGTCATCATCTGTTGAAAGAGTACAAAAAGAACTCTTTCCAGCTGAAGCTGCTCCTGCTCGGGAAGGAATCTCAGCGCGAGGAATCTCCTCAATATTGTCAGAGCTGGTCCCAGGAATCTCTACCTCTGGATCAACCTCTGGCATCTCTTGCTCTGGAAGCGACGGATCCTCCTCTGCCACTTCAAAACCTGCAAAGGAAACACAAAAAGGTATGAATATGACCCTGTTTGAAAATCATTATCAGAGTTATAACTACAAAATACCTTCTTCGACGACTGGCGGAACACTTTCTTCCCCCATGAACTCATCGAAAGCATCATCAACATTTGCGTCCATCGATGGTTCAAAGTCATCAGAACCCTGTGGCAAGTCAGCTGGCAACAAAAAATGTGTTAGTAAGCCAAGTCACAAACAAAAAAAAAAAGAAAGCAAAAGAAGTCATACCAATTGGAGATTCTGGATTTACTCCAGAGTCCCTCGGTTCTTCTTCAGGTGCCTCAACAGGATCCATCACCACCTCATCGGTTGGAACCTCAGGCATCACCAAGTCTTCCTCTGCTAAAAAAAAAAAGGAAGAAAAGCAGAAACAAGAAGCAAATCATAACATGGAAAAAATCCCATGAAAAGAAATGGAAAGAGAAAAAGGAAGAATCATACCTTCACCGACGGTCTCTTCTTCTCGGCTTCTCTTCTCCGGAGGCTCGTCAGCATCCACTGGCATATCCTCATTAATAGTAAGAGGAACTTCCAAGTTAGGAGAGCCCTCATGTTGCCCCTTGCTACTATGATGACTCCTCCTCCTCTTACTTCTGCGGGCTCGCTTCTTAGAAGAACCTACCCCGCTGTCAGAGTCAGGTTTCCCACTTGACTCATCACTGGATGGTCTGCTCTTGCCAGTAGACTCCACGGAAGCTTGCCTCTGTGCCGCCTGCATCCAAGCGCCAAGTTCAGCTTCCTCCTGTTCTAGCTGCTCCAAAAGCCTCGTCAGGTATTTCTCGAAACAGCTTCAGAACCGATGACGCCCTGGTCACCGAGAAAAGCCTATCTTGTGCTTCTCTCCAGAAAGGAAGGACCAAACTTCCTCTCGCCGGATGCCATCCGACTTTCCAAGGCCCTTTCCAGATGCCAGCTTCACATCAAGCTCCTTCCTGGAAAGTCCCCGATATGCCGAGAAGCTCTCCGCGAACCACTTCGCAAAGCCGGCAGTCCGGGAAGTCAGCAACACAGGATAAGAAATCATGGCTGTAGTGTCTTCAGCACTATAGAAAGCCCATGCATTTCTCCCGTCCTGTAAGCCTCCAAAGCGCTTCACCATGCTTGAAGGCGCTCCAACAACGCCTTGAGAAAAGCCAAGCTGCAAAGCAAAGCGAGAGGGTACATACGGCTGGATATCGACGAAAAGATGCCTGCGGTACACCATCGTGCCGACACGTATGCTGAAAAGCCACTCTCTCTCTGCATTTGTCAAGGAATAATGCCTTCCCGACCCCGCCCTGGTAGAGTCTCGGGAGGCACCAAAATCAAAAGCCTTCTTCCGCAACTCCGGAGAAAGCTTTACTGAAGATTGCCCCATCTCGACGTCCCTGAACCGTCGGATCCTCATGCGGGCAAACAAAAGTGATTCGGACACGGCTTTGCCCTTAGCCAGTCGAATCATCAGAGGATCATCATCCTGTGCAGCACCCAGCCGATGGAAGCCAGGACAGTGGTATACATACCACGAATAGAAGATATGGGCTGAAAATACCCTATTCATGGGAAGCCCAAGCCGAACTAGAAAAGCAGCAGCCTGCAGTTCGGTACACAGGTAGGAGTAAAGAGCAGGCACCAAAGCAAGCTGCTCTCCAAACGCCATCTGACAAGCCGGGAAAATACAATGCGGCCTGATGTGCGTTCCATCTCCTCCAGCAAAAATAGCCTCACCAAGCCAATAAGTGAGATCTTCTTTGAACTTGGATCCTGAGCTCCAGCTTCCTGGGTCATGCTATCGGAAGGCTCCCTACTATCAAAGAAGTTGGGGAATGAAGAGCAAAAACTCTTCCAACTGCTGGATCTAACTTTCGAACCCCCCTTCTCCTTCAAAAAATCATAGAAGGCGACGAGCTGAAAGTATAGAAGCCTGAACTCCTCAGACTGCCCCTCGAGGACGCTGTCAATCGGCATAAACTCCTCATAGAGTTTGCCGAGGATGGGCAATCCGGTAATAGCGCTCAGCTCCTTCAAAGAAAAACCAATCTCACCATTCGTCACAACGAAGGTATTGGTTTGAGGGAGGAACGACTCCAGCATAGCCATGAAGGCCTCGTCGGAAAAGATCACGGTCTCCCCAAAAGCGCGGACCGCATCAAAAATCCCGGCTTCCTTCAAAACGGCGCCACCAATCAGCAGGACGCGATCAGTCCACGACTTCCACTCGGAGTCAGCATTGAAACGACCTCGAAGTCGAAAAGGCTTGATCCAATTGCTGCCGTCACCGCTGAAAATACCAAGGCCCACCGGTCTCAAATCGACCGACGGATAATCAGAGCCCTGGTAGCCGCTGGATGGCATCAACAGGTCCATGTCAACAGGCGACCTCTCCGTATATCCAGGAGAACCGCCAACAAAAAACCCCGGTCTTGATTACATTTGTCCTTCTCACCCAGCTTGGAGGATCTTCCCTCTTGGGGCACGTGGGGGCAAGGCTCAGAATCGAGACGGTGCGATCAAACATCGACCGGGTAGTAACAGTCTTCTTCTCACCATTTGCTGTGAAGGAAAACTGAAAAGATCTCCTCTGGTATGTAATGTCGTCAGGGACCGCATCACCAAAGAAGAAGGTAGGCTTAGGCAAAATGCTCTGATCTTCCATCAGCCATGGACGACTGCTTACCATGATCTTATAAAATTCCTCTCCCTTGAGAGTGATCAGTCGCTGCCTCATCTCATCTCGGTTGAGGGAGTCGCACTCTTCCAGGTTTCTTTCAACATACTGGACCTTCTCGAAAGCCTGCTGAACGGCCGGATTAGAAGATCTAGAAGATCGACGAGGTACGCTTGTAGCAGGCTCTTTACCCTTGTTCGCTCTAGAGGAACCACCTGAAAAGGATGGAAAAGAAAAAGATCAAACATCAAAATGACAGAATCTCGCTAAAAAAAAATCTGGCGAAATTTTGACATGATGACGGGGCAATTCCGAAGAAAAGGAACTATCCCGAAAGAAATAGAAAGCTTGAAGATGGGCTCAACATCGCTGCGAGCTCCGAAACTCCAAACTTTCGAAACCTAAAAGTCTCCGCAAAATCAGGAAGGGCTCAACATCACTGCGAGCTCCAAGTTCCCAAATTTGCAAACACTTTCAGGTATGCAATCACATCATGCTACAAGTTTAATTTACAAATTAAAGGCATGCATGAACATCTAGATTTGCGAAAAAAAAAATGCATTATCATGATGAGCAAAAAAAAAAAAAAAAAAAAAAAAAAAAGAAAAGAAAAGAAACTTTCTCTAAAAAAAAAAGGGAGGAGAAAGAAACAAAAAAAAAAAAAGGAACGAACTCTCTCAAAAAAAAAAGAGGAGGAAGAAAAAAAAAAAAAAAAAAAAAAAAAAGAAAGAAATTTTTTTTAGGGGCTGGCCACAGGCCGTGGCCCACAGGCCCATGGCCGTACGGCCAGATCCGTACGATCTGTCCGTACGGCCCACATAAAAAAAAAAACAAACATGAAAAAAAAAAGAAAAGAAAAGAAAGCAAAAAAAAAAAAAAAACGTGTGAAAAAAAAAAAAAGAGAAAGGCAAACACGTGAACAAAACAAAGAGAAGAAAAAAGAAAAAAAAAAAAGAGAAGAAAGAACTTTTTTTTTTCCTACAATGGAGTTTTCCTTGAAAAGAAGAACTTACTTGAAGCCATTGATGGAGAAGAAGAAGAAAACTCTTGAAGATCTTGAAGAAGAAAAGCTCTTGGTCTTGAAGCCCTCTTGAGATTATTGCAAAAGAAAGTAGTAAGAGCAAGAGATCCAACCTTCTTTTTGCTTTTATAGAGGAGAGCAAACCAAAGAAGGAAAGAAGAAAGAGGTAAGTGTTACTAATTAGTAACCTTACCAAAAGAAAGAAATTAGAAAGATTCTTTCCAAAAGAAAGGGATCTTGAGAGATTTTCTCCTAAAATCAATCTATGACGGATTCTTTCCCAAAAGAAAGATATCTTGAGATATCCTATCCCAAAATAAAGGGATCTTGAGAGATTTTCTCCAAAAATCAATCTATGACGGATTCTTTCCCAAAAGAAAGATATCTTGAGATATTCTATCCCAAAATAAAGGGATCATGAGAGATTCTCTCCAAGTAAAGATATTCTTAGATATTCTCTATCCAAATGAGATATTTTGGATATTCTTTACAAAAATGACACCATATGAGATCTAAGCCATTTCAAAAGCTTAAGGTCCCATGGGTTAGCCCATATGAGCCAGGTTTGACCACCTAGGCACACAAAAAAAAAAAAAAAAAAAAAAAAAAAAAAGAAATTTTTTTTGGGCTTTTAGTCAAAGAGAAATCCCTCTTACCAAGAGCATACAAAAATGGTTCCATGCCTCTTTTGAGTTGATTGGACCATACAAAAGAAAATTCCAAGCCCCATGAGCTTCCAAAAAATCAAACCATCCAGCCTCATATACCAAATTGAGCCAAAATCTTGAAATTGACATTCCACAAAAATCAAACCAAATCCTGGTCCCCTAACTTGCCACATACAGCCTGTTAGGTCACAAGACCAAAACCAAAAACCAAAACCTGATCCCCTAACTTGCCACATACAGCCTGTTAGGTCACAAGATCAAAACCAAAACTGATCCCCCAACATTCCACATACAGCTTGTTGGGTCACACGATCAAAACCAAACCCGACCCCCTAACCTGCCATATATAGCCTGTTAGGTCACAAGGTCAAAACCCAAATCCACATCCCTGATGTCATCTTCAAAACTTTGCCTCGAGATGGTACGTGATCCCTTTCACCACCATAAAATTCCCCTGGAAGCTCAAAAGGCTACAAATACCAAAAAGAAAGACTGCTCAAAGACTCTTGGTCAAGTCACAGGCTCTCCTTCAAAAAATCTCTTCGAGGCACATCGACTACAAAAGTTAAGCAACTCGCCGCTGTACCTCGAGGGGGCATTTGTTGACACCAAAAATGTCACTTTGTCTTTCCAAGATCCAAAGAGCTACATGAAGTCGCAACCTGCCATAAATAGGCAATGCTGCTTCCAAAAATAAAATCTTGTCAGAATCAAACAAAAACTGCAAGATTCATCCAGACAGCCAAAAGAGGAGTACACAAGAAGTTTCAAGCCATTTCAAGATCATTTGGCCTAACTTCGCTTCTCCGACAGCCAAATCAAGCCTCTCGGCGGTAAAGCTCTCCGGGACCATGGTTTCCAAGACAGAACCTATGGATCATCTTAAAATGACTCCAATAGGTTCCCTGTCAAATTTCAAGTCAATCGGACATCGGTTGACCGCACATCAAACCGCGACATCTTCATCGCGACAAAAAGCAAGTCTGCAGGTGATAGGACCCCAAACGGCTTCGAAACTCAAACAAAAGCCTATGGTTGGTCTTATTTATTGCTCAGCAGGCTTCACACCAAATTTCAGGTCATTCCGACATCGTTTGACCCAGTTTCAGCTTTTGACAGAAAATCGGCAGCTCTGCGCGACAAAGTCTTCGGCTTTCTCAGGAAATTGGAAACTTTGCAAAAAAAAAATGCAAGGATTCTCATCAGGTTTCCTACAAAGAAATCAGGCCAATAAATGATCAAAATGTCAAAGAAAAGTACAGAAGAAAAAAGAATCAGAAAAGAGCAAAAACGGACGCAAAACGGGACCAGAAAGGGGGAAAACCCCCCCAGGGTCGCAGACCCCTGCGACCCTGGGCCAGGGTCGCAGGCCCCTGCGACCCTGGCCCAAGGTCGCAGGCCCCTGCGACCCTGGGCCAGGGTCGCCGGCGACCATGGACCCCGGGGTCGCCGGGAAAGCCCCGGAAACCCCGGTTTTCACCGTTTTTTCGCGATTCGAGAAGCCCAGCCTCTGGTACTTTCCAAAATTCATGCTTTTGAGACACCAAGTCCTCTGATATCCGTCCAAAACACGGGTAAATCATCAAGAGTATCAAAGACAGTATTGATCGCCACCTGGTCAACCAAAAAAAAGTGTGCTTTCCACCCGACCGATCGAGAAATCGACAGGACAGATGGCACCGACCCGCTGTTGGCAACAAACACCTGAAATTACATGGTCATCTGATGTCGATCTACATGAAGATCCATCGATGATCATCAACAGAAGAATTCCAAAAGACGTGGCACGGCCCGCGACTCTTCAGCTGCTCGGCGACCACTTAATGCGATTAATTGACTAGCTTTATTACAGTCATTAATCCATTTCCTTGGACGGCCCAATCAGAAGCAAGCATTTGGGAGTTACAAGTCAAGAGATTCATGGCATTTAACCCATGAAACTCCTCCCATCATGGCGATTAAAGGCGATTAAATGCCCTCAATCTCCTCCGGCCAATCAGAAGCCAAGAAAAAAGAGTTACAAAATAAACAAATCAATTTTGTAACTCCTCCCATTATGTGGCTTAATGACATTAAAAGCCCATAAGCTCTCCTAAATGGCTACCAAGAGCCTATAAATAGGAGAGCACTCCAAAGGAATCCAGATCGGAAAAAAGAGACAGACACACAGACAGAGAGAAGCACAGAAATCCAGAGAAAGGAAAAAGAGAGAAAACTCTGCAGAAGTTCTACACCGGCCACCGCAACAAGGTGACAAAAGTCCCTTGGGGGGCACCCCCCCAAGGTCCTTGCCTTCTCCTCCTGCCTCCAATGGCTTAGATATGGCTTTTCAGCCCGTCTACTCGGTTTTTTATTGGACATAGGACCTTCCTTTGGTCTTTGTCTTCTAAAAACCCGAGGTTATAGCCAAGCCAAGTGAATCAAATAGCATCCTCTGTTCTCATCTGCATGGATGATGGCGAAGCCCACATATGGCTTGCGACCGTCAATCTAAACGAGTCCCCCACAATCTCCTGAGAAGTTAGATCCTCCTTTTCTTGCTTTTCATTGTAGTTTGTATTTTTTTAAAAGAGACAAAAATCACAATTCTTGTCTTTCATTATTGATAAGAATTGTAAATCGGCTATAAATGCCAAAAATCGGCTATAAACGCCAAAAATCGGCTATAAACGCCAAAATCGGCTATAAATGCCAAAAAAATCGCCTTTCACGGCAAATCAAGAAAATGTCTCTTTTCTTAAATATATGTGCAATGGAAAACTTGAAAGAAGTTGATTTCCTTTTTACTTGCGAAGGTTGATCCCCGGATCACCACTTGCAATTCCAAGTAAAAATAGAAAATCTGGCACACCCACAAAAAAAGAAATGTTGATGCACGCCCCTGCCCCCCGGTTACGAAAGGGTCGGACCCGACGGACTCCCACGTCCGCCGACCTCGGTAGAACCAAGCAGGAGCGCGGTCCATCAATCTTGCAGCGACTCGCTCTAGAACAAGAGCAAGAACGCATCAACGAGCCTCCTCGCAATCCAGAGCCTGAAGTCCCTGAAGACCACCAGGTACATCCTCCCTTAACTCCTGAAAATGGAGAAAATTGCTGGATACGATCCTCTTACATCCGAGGATGAGTCTGACTCCGATCAGGCAACGTCTCCCGTCAGAGCTTCCTGTAATGTGATAATTCGGGATTATAGCTCTTCCGAAGCATCGTCTGATGAGAGCACTTACACTCCGGCGACGCCTAGCAATATATCTTCTGGAGCCACCCTCGTCTTACGTGACTTTCACTGAGATGACACCCTCTCAGGTTTCTTCTCCTGAGACTGTGACTTCAAAGTTCACACCCTTCCTGACTGAAGAATTCCCAGCCATTGATGCTTGGGACGATGAATTAGTCAACGAAGAAGAAAGATTGCTGGATGCTGTTCAGGACTTGTTCCCGGAAAATGCTCCATGCAACACAATCACTGAGGATGGTAACTCTGCTGCTGATGCATCCTCAGCAAATGAAAAACGACAGCCTCTTGATCCTGAAGACAATCTTCCAAACGAAGACCCTTCTCAAGAAGCTCTCGAAGTTGGTAGAGGCACCCGCTCTGGCCGGGACTACCACAAAAATTACAACCAATCTTCCTTTACATATGTAAATCCTTCGGGAAAAGATGTTGTAAGCGCCCCTAATGGCAACAATGATGAACATGCAGGCCCTAAGGAGGCTTTCAAGTATGACTTGATTGAACACTTCAAGCACATGCCTGCACGTCTAGCACATCCTAGATTTGTTGCGAATGTCTCCGCACACTCGTGATAATCTCATTTCGGAATTACAAAAGCTGAATGAGGATGTCGACAAACATGCCCCGCAAGTCCTCCAAATTGAAATGGATTACCGGGTCAAAAACTCAGAAGCCTCCTCAAAGGGAGAAAAGAAGAAAACTGAGGGATCATGCATTGAATGCCTCTCGGTTAAAAAAGCAGCCAGTGCAACCATCGCCTTCACAAAGGATGACCTCCTACTTGGCGAAACCAGGCATAACCGACCCCTATACTTCACAGGGTATATCAAGGAAATGCCTATGCATAGAGTTCAGATCGACCCAGGTTCTGCACTCAACCTTATCTCCACATCGACTCTTGAAGAGTTGGGTATCCCACCCAGCAAACTGAGCCACACATCTGTATCTATCTTTGGATACGATGGGAGTACTCAAAGGCCTATCGGCAAAATCAGGTTCAAATTGCAGATAGGTGATCTTATCTCTGAGGTCACAGTGTATGCAATAAAGACCCCTTCATGCTACAACATCCTTCTCGGACGCCCTTGGATCCATGAGAATGGTGTTGTCCCTTCAACTCTACATCAATGCATCAAGTTTGTTGGCGACGACGGCATGATACATCGAGTCTTTGCGGACAGAAAACCCTTCAAAGGTAAAGAAATCCACTTCGCAGACTCACAGATGTATGAAGGTGAAAAAGAAGAAGAGGAGAAGCACACAGCATCCTTTGCCGAAAATCTCCAGAAAGATAAAGGCAAAGCTCCTCAACAATCACCGGAAGAAAACAAACCATCCGGTAAATCTGAAGAGAGCATGCAAACTCCCTTCATCATCTCCCTCAAATCTTCAAAGCCTTTGGTCATCACAACTAAAGTGAAGAAGGCAAAACAAAAGCCTGGGGGCAAATTTGTTGTCTCTTTCGTGTCTATCATGCAAGACACGGACTCGGATTCAGAGCCAGAAGACGACACATCGTCAAGCCAAGCTGACACTCAGCAAGTTCAGCCTGCTCTTACTCCAATGGAGACAACTTCTGACATAGAAGATCCTACGTCAGCTTCCTTCGTTGTTCCAGCAAGCTTCAGCAAAGGAAAAACCGATCTTCTTCCATAGATCGGATGCTTCTTCATCAAACTCCATGCTTGAACCTTTCCAAAATAAAGGTACGCCTCAACTATCCTTATACAGCTCTGTGGCACAAGCTATTATGAAGAAAATGGGCTATGACGCTCAAAACCCTAGTCGGTTTGGGAGAAGGACGCGGTATTCTCACGCCATTGGGGCCCGTCTTGACCAAAAGCCAGCTGGAAGATTGGAGACTCTACGGCTATGTAGAAAAGTCTTCACACGGGTTAGGGTATGATCCTGACACTCCCTTGAGACAGTTGACACAAAGGCTTAAAAGTCAATATACTGACCAAGCCTCAACATCTCAAATCCATGAAGACATCGATCTCCCTGGATATCTCTTTGATGAGTCACCTGACAAAGATCCAGGAAGCTCATCCAATTGGCACGATTTCTCCGAAAATGAAGAGGAGTTGTCCGATGGCACAGACGTGTGGACTTCTGACCCAGAAGAACCCTCATCTCCAAAAGAAGTAGCCTACTTCGACTCAGTTTCAACAGGCGATTGGGATCATCTCATAGCAAGCCTTGGGAAAATTACCGATCAAGAAGACCCGTGGAAAGGAACAAAACCTTGGTCTGGAAATGCCCTTGAAACCTCAGAAGGTTTCGTTGAGCTGGAAGCCTCCGAAAATATTGTGGAGGAACCACCTTCGAACCTTCCAACAGAAGATCCTGTTCAAAAGATAGACTTGGGAACACCAGATAACCCACGTCCTGTATTCATAAGCAAGAATATAAAGGATGATGAGTTACCCGAGTATATCGCCTTTCTTCGTGAGTTCGTTGATTGCTTTGCATGGTCTTACGCTGAAATGCCAGGCTTAGACCCCAAAATAGCAGTTCACAACTCAATCTTCAAGAAGACATCAAGCCTGTCAAGCAAGGCCAAAGAAGATTCCGTCCAGATGTGATGGATAAAATTGAACAAGAAGTTCAAAAACTCAAAAGCGTCGGCTTCATCCGTGAGGAACAATATCCTGAATGGTTGGCCAACATTGTCCCCGTGACAAAGAAAAATGGGCAGATCAGGGTCTGTATTGATTATAGAGACCTGAATGGCGCATGCCCAAAAGATGAATTTCCGCTCCCCATACCAGAGGTAATGATTGATAATACCTGTAGATTCAAGCGAATGACATTCATGGATGGTTTCTCTGGCTACAATCAGATAAAGATGCATCCTGAGGATGAAAAACCATTTGGCGTGTATTGTTACACTGTCATGCCATTTGGTCTGAAAAATGCTGGTGCCACATATCAGAGGGCTATGATGAAAATATTCCAAGATATGCAGCACAAGACGGTTGAATGTTACGTTGATGACCTCGCCGTCAAAAGCAAAAGAAAAGAAGATCATCTCGAAAACCTTCGAGAAGTCTTCCTCCGGCTTCGCAAACACAAACTGCGAATGAATCCATTAAAATGCTTCTTCGGCGTCTCGTCGGGTAAGTTCCTCGGATTTTTAGTTCGGAAAGCTGGAATAGAGCTTGACCCCATAAAAGTCAAAGCCATTCTAGAAATGCCCTCTCCAAGAACCTTGAGAGAACTCAAAGGGCTTCAAGGGAGATTAGCCTACATCAGACGGTTCATCTCCAATCTTTTGGGGAAATGCCGTCCATTCTCCCGGTTGATGAAAAAAGGTGTAAACTTTGTCTGGGATGCTGACTGTGAAGCTGCTTTCCAAGACATCAAGTCATACCTGACAAAACCTCCAGTGTTAGCTGCTCCTACCACTGGAAAACCATTCATCTTGTACACAAGAGCCCTTGATCACTCTCTGGGAGCTCTGCTTGCGCAAGAAAATGATCAAAGAAAAGAAGCTGCTCTATATTACCTCAGCCGCATGCTAGTAGGTGCAGAGCATCGCTACTCTCCAGTCGAAAAAGAATGTCTTGCAGTGATGTTCGCCGTACAAAAGCTGCGTCACTACTTGCTTTCCAATACAGTCTACCTGGTCTCGAGGGTCAACCTCTTGAAGGTCCTTGTCACAAAGGCAGGTTCTCTCAATGCTCGACTGGCAAAATGGTCCATCCTTCTGTCACAATTTGATCTTAGGATTGGAACTCGCCATCGAATCCGGTATCACCATGCTGGAAGTCTTTGGAGACTCTCAACTGATCGTCAACCAGATGAATCATAAATTTGAAGTCAGGAAGCCAGATTTGTTGCCCTACTACAACAAGGCACAATCACTTTTGCAAAAGTTTGACATCTGTCACATCACCCACATTCGTAGAGGTGAAAACATACGTGCGGATGCCCTAGCCGGACTTGCCGCATCCATGGCAATCCAGGAAGGGGAAAACATGCAAATCACAGTGTGCGAAAAAATAATCCTTCCTCCTCTTAACACACACCAAGCAGTTGCTGATGCCACCAAGTGGTCGGAAGTCGGATTTCAATCCTTCAAACTTCAATTGGCGACTGGAGGGATCCGTTCATTGATTACATTATGTTCGGAATCCTACCTGAAGATCCAAAAGAACGGGTAAGCATCCAAAGGCGAACCCCAAGCTTTCATTTGGATATTCCTTCAAAAATCCTTTACAGGAAATCCTTCAACGGAGTACTTCTACGCTGCTTGTCACAACAAGAGGCTGAAGAAACACTCAAAGAAGTTCATGCTGGTCTTTGTGGAGCTCATCAGGCTGGACCTAAGCTCTATGATCAGATAAAAAGGTTAGGATATTACTGGCCTACCATGGTAGCTGACGCAATGCAATTTGCTAAGCGCTGCCAACAATGCCAAGTTCATGGAGATTACATTCACATGCCTCCAGAATGGCTGCATCCTACAGCGATCTCATGGCCTTTCGAAGCCTGGGGTATGGACATTATAGGTCCTATTTCTCCCCCTTCAAGCAAAGGTCATCGCTTCATCTTCGCCGCTATGGATTACTTCTCCAAGTGGTCAGAAGCATTTGCGTTTAACGAAATGAAGACCTCATCAGTCCTTCAATTCCTACGCACCAACATCATTTGTCGTTTCGGCATACCCAAAAGATTCGTCCATGATAACGGACCACAGTTCCGGGATCATCAATTCTACAGGTTCTGCGACAAATACAAAATCCAAAGCTGTCCTTCGACTCCATACAATCCGGCAGCAAACGGGTTAGCAGAAGCTTTCAACAAGACACTCTGCAAAATCCTCAAAAAAAATGGTCTCTAATCACAAAAAAGACTGGAGCGACAAAATATCCGAAGCTTTGTGGGCCCATCGAACCACCGTTCGAGGACCAACCCATAGCACACCATTCTCCTTGGTCTATGGATGCGAAGCTGTCGTGCCCTTGGAAGTACAAATTCCTTCCTTGAGGGTATCCTTGCAAAATGACATGACTCAAGAAAGCAATGTCAAATTGCGGCTCCATGAGCTGGACAATCTTGATGAGAGACGGCTCGAAGCTCAACAAAGCATTGAACTTTACCAAGCACGCATGGCAGGATCTTTCGATAAAAAGGTCAGGCAACGCGCCTACAAAAAGAATGACTTGGTTCTTGCGGTAAAAAGACCAATGGTCTTCGCTCACAAGTCCAAAGGCAAATTTGAGCCGAAATGGGAGGGACCCTACGTCATCGACAAAGTTTTCTCCAATGGCGCATACGCACTCCTAAACATGGAAGGTGACAGATGTATGCTGCCCATCAACGGCAAGTTCTTAAAGCGGTACTACCCTTGAAGACTTACCCAACTGGGTAAGAGCAATGCCTGTATGGCCAAAACCGGTTTCCAGGTACACGCTCGCTAAACCCACCCTTTTTTAGAATTTTCATATCAAATGTTGAAATTTCTAGAAATCAAAAACAATGCTTACTTTCATCGTTTCATTGTTCAAAAAAATATATCCAAGTTTAGGAACCTTTCCCTAACTTGACCAAAATTTTCAACCCTTGAACCCAAAATTCATGGTTTGAAACAAAAATCCGGATTCAGGGATTTCCACCCTAGTCCACCCTGCCTTTTACCGCCAAAATGGTTTTAGGTCAAAATTTATGACCCTCGTGTCTTTAAACAAAAAAAAAATGGTTTTTCAAAAACCACGAGGAAGCGACGCTTAGTCGATACTCGCACAAATCGGAAGCAAGCGAACCACGTTCGACACTTCCAAAATCGCAGGGAAGCGATATTTCGTCGATACTTGCAAAATCCAAAACCGTGGAAACGCAACATTTCAGTTGATATCCACAACCCAAATTTCAAAGGTTCGAAAAAACCTAAAAAACCGTGGAAACGCAACATTTCAGTTGATATCCACAACCCAAATTTCAAAGGTTCGAAAAAAACCTAAAAAATGTGGAGACGCAACATTTCAGTTGATATCCATAACCCAAAGGTTCGAGAAAACCACAAATTTCAAAAATCGTGGGGAAACGACATCAAGTCAGTACCCGCAAAACCAAAATTTTTGAAAAGCAAGGATGCGACATTCCATCGATACATGCACCCAAATCCGCGAGGATGCGACATTCCATCGATACTCGCAACCGAATGAGCAAGGATGCGACATTCCATCGATACTTGCAAGACCATTCAGCAGGGAGGCGACTTTTAGTAAATACTTGCATTTTTTTTTTTAAAACCAAACCGGCTATAAATGCCATCAAAACAGGCTATAAATGCCACAAACCGGCTATCAATGCCACCAAAACAAAACCGGCTATCAATGCCACAAACAAAAAAGAACTTGGGTTTCAAAAAGAAAAAAAACCGGCTATCAATGCCACCAAAACAAAACAGGCTATCAATGCCACAAACCGGCTATCAATGCCACCAAAACTGGCTATAGATGCCACAAAAAAAAAAAACTCGGCTATCAATGCCACAAGAAAATCTGGCTCTCATGCCAAAATTGGCTTCCATGCCACAAACAAAAACCTGGCTTTCATGCCAAAACAATTACTTGACAAAAGATTTTCACAAAAAGATAACCTTTTGATCAAATCCCATTTAGCAATTACTTTTATCACAAAAAGATTCAAGTGAGCGTAGGGATAACAAAAAAAAAAAAAAAAGAGAACATCCCATTTAGCAATTACTTTTATCACAAAAAGATTAAAGTGAGCGTAGGGATAACAAAAAAAAAAAGAAAGTGTTCACAAGCACTACACAAAAAAAAAGGAGTACCAAAAAAAAATACAAGTGGTACCAAAAAAAGAAAGTGTTCACAAGCACTACACAAAAAAAAAGAGTACCAAAAAAAATACAAGTGGTACCAAAAAAAAAGAAAAGAGAAGAAAGAAGGATGGTTTCTGTATACAGGAGCTCAATCAAAAACGGTCTCCAGCCAAGAGTTCAGCTCCTTAAGCAAGCTTTTGGCTTCATCCGTCAAGGATTCCAAGGCACGCTTCTTCAGGAACCTGCCATGAGATGCTGGGGTGGGCTGTAACCCTTCTTCTGCACTGGGAAGCTTCCTTCGAGCAGTTTTCCATTGTTTGTCCTCATCAGACTTCCTTTTGAGAACTCGAAGGGCATCCTCAACTCGGTGAATCAGAGCAGTCTCCCTTTCACGAGCCTCTGTTATTTCAGTCCACTTGGCAGCGACTTGTGCCTGCAGATGCTCAAGACGTTTCCTGGCCTCATCGACCTCCCTATCAAGGATTTTAAGGTCATGTGTTAGCCTAATGATGGTTATTTCTTCTAAGTTCCTCTCTCGGACTGCCTGCTTCTTGCTTTCTGTAGCCTCATCCAGGTCAGATTGAGCCTTATTCGCAGGGTCCGAGAACATCTCCTTGAAGAACTGATCGTCAGGAAAACCCATGGTCTCAAACCACTTGTCACCCAGCTCAATGATCCTATTAACGATCGCCCTGGCATATGTGACATCCAGACCAGCTTCTTCAGCATCACCGAGAATCTCACGCACATGCTGGATCATGCTAAATCCGGCTTCCAAGTGCCTAGAAAAGAGAGTCTCAATCCAAGAGCTCAGAACTCGCACCACCACCTTCTTCGCAAAAAGAAGAGATGGCCCAGCTGAAGATTCGCCCAACTCCGTTGGTCGGCTACTCATGTCATCATCTGTTGAAAGAGTAACAAAAGAACTCTTTCCAGTTGAAGCTGCTCCTGCTCGGGAAGGAATCTCAGCGCGAGGAATCTCCTCAACATTGTCAGAACTGGTCCCAGGAGTCTCTACCTCTGGATTAACCTCTGGCATCCCTTGCTCTGGAAGCGACGGACCCTCCTCTGTCACTTCAAAACCTGCCAAAGAAACACAAAAAGGTATGAATATGACCCTGTTTGAAAATCATTATCAGAGTTATAACTACAAAATACCTTCTTCGACGACTGGCGGAACACTTTCTTCCTCCATGAACTCATCGGAAGCATCATCAACATTTGCGTCCATCGATGGTTCAAAGTCATCAGAACCCTGTGGCAAGTCAGCTGATAAAAAAAAAAATGTGTTAGCAAACCGAGTCACAAACTCAAAAAAAAAAGGAGCAAAAGAAGTCGTACCAATTGGAGATTCTGGATTTACTCCGGAGTCCCTCGGTTCTTCTTCAGGTGCCTCAACAGGATCCATCACCACCTCATCGGTTGGGACCTCAGGCATCACCAAGTCTTCCTCTGCTAGAAAAAAAAAAGAAGAAGAAAGAAAAAAAAAAGAGAAAAAAGAGAGGGCTGGCCCACAGGCCACGTGGCCGTACGGCCAGATCCGTACGGATCTGTCCGTACGGCCCACAAACAAAAAAAAAAAACAACAAAAAACATGAAAAAAAAAAGAAAAAAAAACGTGTGAAAAAAAAAGAAGGGGAAAACACGTGAAAAAAAAAGGAAGAAAAGAAAAAGAAAGAAACAAAAAAAAAGGGAAAGAAATAAAGATCTTTTTATTTTTCCTACAATGGAGTTTTCTTGAAAAAGGGAACTTACTTGAAGCCATTGATGGAGAGGAAGAAGAAAAGTCTTGAAGATCTTGAAGAAGAAAAGCTCTTGGTCTTGAAGCCCTCTTGAGATTATTGCAAAAGAAAGTAATAAGAGCAAGAGATCCAACCTTCTCCTTGCTTTTATAGAGGAGAGCAAACCAAAGAAGGAAAGAAGAAAGAGGTAAGTGTTACTAATTAGTAACCTTACCAAAAGAAAGAGATTAGAAAGATTCTTTCCCAAAAGAAAGATATCTTGAAGGATTTTCTCCCAAAAAGAAATCTATGACGGATTCTTTCCCAAAAGAAAGATATCTTGAGATATTCTGTCCCAAAAATAAAGGGATCATGAGAGATTCTCTCCAAGTAAAGATATTCTTGGATATTCTTTATCCAAATGAGATATTTTTGGATATTCTTTACAAAAATGACACCATATGAGATCTAAGCCATTTCAAAAGCTTAAGGTCCCATGGGTTAGCCCATATGAGCCAGGTTTGACCACCTAGGCACACAAAAAAAAAAAAAAAAAGAAATTTTTTTTTGGGCTTTTAGTCAAAGAGAAATCCCTCTTACCAAGAGCATACAAAAATGGTTCCATGCCTCTTTTGAGTTGATTGGACCATACAAAAGAAAATTCCAAGCCCCATGAGCTTCCAAAAATCAAACCATCCAGCCTCATCTACCAAATTAAGCCAAAATCTTGAAATTGACATTCCACAAAAATCAAACCAAATCCTGGTCCCCTAACTTGCCACATACAGCCTGTTAGGTCACAAGACCAAAAATCAAAAACCAAAACCTGATCCCCTAACTTGCCACATACAGCCTGTTAGGTCACAAGATCAAAACCAAAATTGATCCCCCAACATTCCACATACAGCTTGTTGGGTCACACGATCAAAACCAAACCCGACCCCCTAACCTGCCACATATAGCCTGTTAGGTCACAATGTCAAAACCCAAATCCACATCCCTGATGTCATCTTCAAAACTTTGCCTCGAGATGGTACGTGATCCCTTTCACTACCATAAAATTCCCCTGGAAGCTCAAAAGGCTACAAATACCAAAAAGAAAGACTGCTCAAAGACTCTTGGTCAAGTCACAGGCTCTCCTTCAAAAATCTCTTCGAGGCACATCGACTACAAAAGTTAAGCAACTCGCCGCTGTACCTCGAGGGGGCATTTGTTGACACCAAAAATGTCACTTTGCCTTTTCAAGATCCAAAGAGCTACATGAAGTCGCAACCTGCCATAAATAGGCAATGCTGCTTCCAAAAATCAAATCTTGTCAGAATCAAACAAAAACTGCAAGATTCTTCCAAACAGCCAAAAGAGGAGTACACAAGAAGTTTCGGGCCATTTCAAAATCATTTGGCCTGACTTCGCTTCTCCGAGAGCTGAAAAGGAGCTCTCGGCGGCAAAGCTCTCCGGGACCATGGTTTCCAAGACAGAGCCTATGGATCATCTTAAAATGACTCCATTAGGTTCCCTGTCAAATTTCAAGTCAATCGGACATCGGTTGGACCGCACATCAAACCGCGACATCTTCATCGCGACAAAAAGCAAGTCTACAGGTGATAGGACCCCAAACGGCTTCAAAACTCAAACAAAAGCCTATGGTTGGTCTTATTTATTGCTCAGGAGGCTTCACACCAAATTTCAGGTCATTCCGACACCGTTTGACCCAGTTTCAGCTTCTGACGGAAAATCGGCAGCTCTGCGCGACAAAGTCTTCGGCTTTCTCAGGAAATTGGAAACTTTGCAAAATAAAATGCAAGGATTCTCATCAGGTTTCCTACAAAGAAATTAGGCCAATAAATGGTCAAAATGTCAAGGAAAAGTACAGAAGAAAAAAGAATCGAAAAACAGCAAAAACGGACGCAAAACGGGACAAGAAAGGGGGAAAACCCCCCCAGGGTCGCAGGGGCCCAAGGTCGCAGGCCCCTGCGACCCTGGGCCAGGGTCGCCGGCGACCTTGAAACCCGGGGTCGCCGGGAAAGCCCCGGAAACCCCGGTTTTCGCCGTTTTTTTCGCGATTCGAAGAGCCCAGCCTCTGGTACTTTCCAAAATTCATGCTTTTGAGACACCAAGTCCTCTGACATCCGTCCAAAACACGGGTCAATCATCAAGAGTATCGAAAACAACATTGATCGCCACCCGGTCAACCAAAAAAAAGTGTGCCTTCTACCCGACCGATCGAGAAATCGACAGGACAGATGGCACCGACCCGCTGTTGGCAACAAACACTTGAAATTACATGATCATCTGATGTCGATCTACATGAAGATCCATCGATGATCATCAACAGAAGAATCCCAAAAGACGTGGCACGGCCCACGACTCTTCAGCTGCTCGGCGACCACTTAATACGATTAATTGACTAGCTTTATTATGTTGGATACCGCGATCACTGAGAGGGGGGGTGAATCAGTGATTTCTAAAAACAGGTCCAATTCAACAACAAAACAAGTCAAACCACACAATGACACCAGATTTAACGTGGTTCACCAAAAGGCTACGTCCACGGATCAAAACCGTCCGAACACCGATCCGGTACAGGTCTGAATATATTTAGTCGCACAAACGACAAAGAGCACCAACCCTTAGTTTCAGATAGCACCAACTATCTAGGAAGCACCGACTCCCTTTACAATTTATCTGCACCCACAGATAGGATCACCAAACCCCTAACACCAAGCACCAACTTGATGTAAGAACAGAATAGAAGATTAATTCTGTCTACAGCCCTTCCCCTCTACAATTCTCTCTCTCTCAATCCCTTACAAATTGAAATTAAAGCATAAACAGAGAGACACTTAACTCATGGACGAATCACCATCTTCTAGAGCATAATCTCGTCCACAATTGCTGTAGAAAACGTCACCACATCAGCACACAGCAACACACACCAGCAGCTTCTTCTTTCTCTCAAGAACTCTCTAAAACTCTTCTCTATTCTTTCTCTCTTCTGGTGTATCTTCTTGGTGTGCTTTAGAACGAACCAAACATGCCTTTATATAGGTTATAGTAACCCTTAATTGTGTTCAAAACAGGCTACAATTCGTTTAGAAAGAGTCCCAAACAAATTAGATAAGAGTGCTGAATTTTCGTGCAAAACTTCTAATTCTGCGCAACTCTGGTTCCCGTGCTCGGTCGACATCATGGCTTACTCGGTCGACCGAAGACACTGTCTGGAAACAGACAACTTTCGAGCTCGGTCGACATCCTGGGGTCCCGGTCGACCGAAGACACACTGTGTCACGAAAATAACTGGGAGCTACCTGAATCTGTTTTCTGCAGGTTTCTTCTTGCTCGGTCGACCGCATGGTGTGCCCGGTCGACCGGCCACTCTGTTTCAGGAATTTAGAATTCCTGAACTGTTTGAACTTTGATTCTTCTTTTCAGCTCAATCAACACCAGCCTTTTAACATCATGTTTGTGACAATGTGTTGACAAGAATTCCAACTCAGAACAATACTTTGAGATATTAATTCCTTCAATTCTTCAAAGACTACTCAAGTCATCTCAAATTCCAACATATTACAGTCATTAATCCATTTTTTTGGACGGCCCAATCAGAAGCAAGCATTCGGGAGTTACAAGTCAAGAGATTCATGGCATTTAACCCATGAAACTCCTCCCATCATGGCGATTAAAGGCGATTAAATGCCCTCAATCCCCTCCGGCCAATCAGAAGCCAAGAAAAAGGGGTTACAAAATAAACAATTCAATTTTGTAACTCCTCCCATTATGCGGCTTAATGACAATAAAAGCCCATAAACCCACCTAAAAGGCTACCTAAAAGCCTATAAATAGGAGGGCTCTCCAAGAAGAAAGAACATCACAGAGCATCAGAAACATCAGAGAAAAAAGCACAAGCACACAGACAGAAATCCAGAGAAAGGAAAAAGAGAGAAAACTCTGCGGAAGTTCTTCACCGGCCACCGCAACAAGGTGACAAAAGTCCCTTGGGGGGTACCCCCCCCCCCCCCCAAGGTCCTTGACTTCTCCTCCTGCCTCCAATGGCTTAGATGTGGCTTTTCAGCCCGTCTACTCGGCTTTTTATTGGATATAGGACCTCCTTTTGGTCTTTGTCTTCTAAAAACCTGAGGTTATAGCCAAGCCAAGCGAATCAATAGCATCCTCTAGTTCTCATCTGCATGGATGATGGCGAAGCCCACATATGGCTTGCGACCGTCAATCTAAACGGGTCCCCCACAATCTCCTGAAAAGTTAGATCCTCCTTTTCTTGCTTTTCATTGTAGTTTGTATTTTTTTTCAAAAGAGACAAAAATCACAATTCTTGTCTTTCATTGTTGATAAGGATTGTAAATCGGCTATAAACGCCAAAATCGGATATAAACGCCAAAAATCGGCTATAAACGCCAAAATCGGCTATAAATGCCAAAAAAATCGCCTTTCACGGCAAATCAAGAAAATGTCTCTTTTCTTAAATATATGTGCAATGGAAAACTTGAAAGAAGTTGATTTCCTTTTTACTTGCGAAGGTTGATCTCCGGATCACCACTTGCAATTCCAAGTAAAAATAGAAAATCTGGCACACCCACAAAAAAAGAAATGTTGATGCACGCCCCCTTGCCCCCCGGTTACGAAAGGGTCGGAACCAAACGGACTCCCACGTCCGCCGACCTCGGTAGGAACCCCGAGCATCCGGGGCGCGGTCCATCACTCCTAAGAAAGATTTTAATAAGACTAAACAAGTAAAGAATGGTAAAAATAAATCTATCAATAAGAAACCTCTCACTTTACCTCCTTTAACCTTGGAAATGAAAGAACTTTTGAAAAAGGTTGAAAGATTAAAATTAAAATTCAAAAGACAAAAAGAGGGAGGAAAAGCTAAAAGAAATAAGAAGGATAAAAAGAAAGTTGAACACCAATTACCAAAAACTAATCATCAATCTAATTATAAAGTTGTCAAACCTCAAAGATATGATGTCAAGTCTAAAAGAAATCTATATTTTTCTCCTATAGTTGGTGAAATCTCAAACATAGGCTCAAAGGCTCAAGACCTTAGATGGATACCTAAGGTTAGGCTATTAGACAAATACTAAGGCCTAGTAATTAGATTAGACCAACCCATTCTCATAAGCTATATGTCTAGTTGGTCCTAAGTCTAAATGGTTCAAACTTTCTTAGTATTCTCTATATGTTTAGAATTTCCAATTGTTTGAAAATTATTTGTTAAAAATGCATTTTTGAACTCAAAAGGTACTTGATATTAAAATGCATGTGTTTGATCAATTTAAATTAAAAAAAAAATTACTGATTACTTTTCTTATGAACTGTTAATTGTTCTTCATAAGTTAAATCAATCATAAAACACTCTAAGTAATGATCATAAGCCAAGAATGTAGATTCAGTGGATTAGTCCACTTTTCTACAAGTATCGGTCGACTGATACTTAAGTCATCGGTTGACCGACGAAGCAGTGGTTCGTTAAAAACCCTGCGCGCAGAATCCCTTTCTTTTGTTCTGTTCTTCCCCTTCATCAACAAACCTAGGGCTCTTTCTACTTCTCTCTGCTAGCAACACTCCTTCAAGGCTCAAGATAAAAACCGTTCTTAGCATAGATTTTCGAAAAATCCCTCTCAAGCGAATTTCCATAGGCATCATCTCAGCTGTTCTTTGCTCATTTGTGATTCGTACGACAGCAATTCATTTGGCAGCATTGGTTCAGTGGTTTGAAGACTCTCTACATTGATCGTGTGTTTTAAAAAAAAATTCAAGAGAGATTCTCCAAAAGCTCTTAAGCCATCAACAAGTCAAGATTTCCAAGCTACACTACATTCTCTGTCGACTGCTTTGTGCTGTTTTGAGAAACCCAACTTCAGGGGTCACATTCTGATCTGACCATCTGTGTCTGTTTTCACATGTATGGATTTGTTAAGGATCAGTGATCATTGTAGACTTTCTTGTCCAAGAGTGAGCAACAGTGTTCACTGTTTATCCCAACCTCAATTTGTGCCTGCCAAGTGCTTGACAGTGTGTCTGAACCAAGGTTCCTTCTAATTTCAGCATCTGTTCTTGTTTGTTTTCCAAGTTAGATTCAGGTAAAAGTGAGTTCAACCTCCTTCCTTCATTTTTTGTGCACAATTACTCTCTATTTTTCAAATCTCTCTACCATAAACTCACTGTCCACACTAAGTGTCTATGGAAATGCCTCCTAGGACAAAGAAGGCTACCCCTAGGCGTCCTATTAAGAAGGGAAAAGCCACAGCCTCCTCTAGCAGACCAATAGAGGATAGTGGAAATGAAAGTTCATCTCCTTCACCTTCTCCTCCTTCAACCAATTTGAGACTTGACTCCAACATTTTACAAAGTCTTCAAAGAAGGCCTATAGTAGTGGAAAGAAGAACTATAGTGGAGAAGATTAGTTCCATGGGCTTCAATCTGAGTAATGTAGTTGGTCAAGTAGGATGGGATAGGATTCTTCATTGGGGAGATAATGCATATCCTTCACTAGTCAAATTCTTGTATGCATCTATCACAAGCACTAATGACTCAATTAATGCTTGTTCATTTACCATCTCTTTCATGGATAGAGAAGAAGTGTTTACACCCCAGAGAATAGGCTTAATCATGGGGATTCCTTGCACTCCCACGGGAGTAACATTTGTGTCTGACACTCCTTCGGAAGATGAAAGAATCCAAGCCACTATGGACATATGTGGTTTCAATTGTCCTTGGGACAAGAAGAAACATCACCTAACTATCAGTTCCCTAGTTCCCATCAATAGGGTTATCCACAACCTCTTTGCCTATAATGTATATCCAAGAGGTGGAAATAGAACTGAGCTCACCGCTTTCATGGTTAGTGTCTTGTCCAAGGTTGTAACTGGCACTCCCATTTGTCTACCCTCTCTCATATGCCATACAATCATCAAGTTTCAAAATTCACTTGCACAAAAGAATGCAATTCCATATGGGTACTTAATGACTCAGATTGCCCTCCAGTTTGGTATTCCTATACCCACTGGAGAAAGCCCCACTTACAAAGCTCCATTTTCCTTGACCAATCTGAATCAAATGAATCTCATTCCGAATCCTCAAATTCCCATAGCAGATGATCCTCCATTGGCACAAGAACCTCCCTTGGGACAAGAGCTACCTAGGACTCCACCTCCTCCGTCTCGTGCCTCATCTTCAAGGCAAGCTGCAGGTCCTTCTACCTTTGGCACATCTACTGATTGGCAAGCAGCTGTGGAGCGAGACATAGCCTACTTGAAGAGAAAACAGAAGAAACAGTCAAAGACAATAAGCAAAATGTTCAAGTATCTCTCCAAGATTTCAAAGAGTTGCAGAAGGGATGACATTGCTGGATCACCATCTCCATCACCTCCATCTCCAGATTCTGATTAGGACTTTCCTTGTCACCACATTTTGTGTTTAATTGGTGTAATATTGGTGGTGTCTTTTGTGTTTGGAAAAATGCTGGATAATCAGTTTAGACTTTAACATTTGAATTTTTATTTTCAGTTTATGGATGGTCATTTTTATGTCTATGTCATTTGTTAAAATTGTAAGACTGTTAATCTCTTTATATATTGAATGACATCTTTTGTTCAAATTTTCCATCGATATGATTGTTTTCTCTTTCCCTTACATTAACGATATCAAAATTATGCTATGAGAAAGGTATGTGTTTGCATGAGTTTTGTTTGCAGACTAATTAGCAATTTGATGTCAATGGGGGAGAAGAAGAAACATACAAACTAAGTTGGAGAAGAAGACTAACGGTGAAGAGAAGAGAAATGAAAAGAAGAAATCTGAAAACACCATTGCTAGAACAATGGGGGAGAGCAAGAACAATGGGGGAGAACAGTGAAAGAGCTGATTATGAACTAAGGGGGAGTTGAAGAATTTATGTGGTGAAGTTGAAGCAAAAAGATATGAAATGAATGGATGGATATGGGTTGATGTTAGTTTATGTGGTGATAGTTTTAATGTTTAAATGTTATTTGCCATCAAATTGCAAAGGGGGAGATTGTTAGACCCTAAGTTATTTGCAATTTGATGTCTTGCATTTGCATAATATTCATCTCATTACTTGCATTTTCATTTCACAAGTTTCTTCTTGAAAATCATCTTTTGAATTAACCTACTCATGTTTTAATTTAAACTCTTGATTAGTTGATTTGAATATTGATTTTAATCATGTTTTCCTTGATGAAACAATTTATAAAACACCTTTCAAATCTAAGTTTTCAAATGGTTTCAAAGTTTCGCTTTTCAAAAACTTCAGAACCTCAGAAAATCAACCTGACCATTCTGTCGGTCAAGTTGTCGGTTCGCATCGGCTAACCCACAAATGAACCAAGGTCAACCGATGGCTCCATTGGTTCCATTTCCAGAGAGCTAAAGGTTCAGGCTTTCTCCATCGGTCAGCTCGTCGGCTCCCATCGGTCGACCGATAGTGCATGAATTGTAAGCCCGAGAGCTCGTCGGTTCCAAAAACAGACAGCGACTTTTTAATCATCTTTGTGCTATCGGTTCATCTATCGGTTCCTTGTCGGTCAACCGATAAATGACGGTCAACCGACAAATGCATATGGGTCATAAAAACTTTCAAAAATATGACCATTGCATGTGACCGTTGAGCTATCGGTCAACCGACACCTAGTTGTCGGCTGACCGACAGGCATCCGTTGGACCACTTTTTCCATAAAAAGCAAGTTCATTCCAAGGAAATAAGTGACGGAAAAGGAGGCCATTTTAGGTGTTTCTAGTGCCCAAGCAAAGGGAATGAATTAATTGAGCTTAATCGGTCCAAATGGAAAGCTAAAGCTTGATTACAAGAAGTTAAATTCTAGTAAGCTTTAATTTCCTAGTTCATATGTTTCATGCTTTTGGAAAATGTTTTCTAGCATGCTAACTATGTTGTGTGGAATTCATATCTTATTTAATCTTTGATTCACATGTTTTGGATTCCACCTCTTGATTTCAAACCAAGTTTAGTACAAACCTTGTTAATCATGCTTAGCCTAAACCCTTGATTTCTTTATAGCATGATACATTAACTTGTTTGAGTCTTTCTTTGTTGTTTTCAATTTGTTTAGAACTTTAGTTAAACCTTTGTTTTTTAAAACAACTTTACAAATGCATCACTTGATTAGTCTTAATCATTTTCATACAACCTGTGATCTTTAGATTTTCATATCATTCACAAGTTAGTAATTGTTCAAGTGATTTGCATTTGACTTCAATCATGTCATTTATGTGCTTTAAATTTTGAAATGCTTTAAGCATAAAATTCATTGGACTTAATTTTAACTTGATTGAAGTTCTACACACACACACCCCATGAGCATTCATCTTTGCATTTCTTAGTGTGTTGTGTGATTTTATTTTCACTTTCATATTTGCCTAATTAAGAGGCACCTTTTAAGAGCTTAATCTATTTCTCTTCTAGTGTGTTGACACTTTCTTGAGAAAGAAATAGATTGTAGAGGTTATTGCTTAGCCTAAGAAAAGCATAGTGTATAGGTTGTTGTTTAGCCTAGAAAAACAACTTTGTAAAGGTTATTGCTTAGCCTATTGTAAAAGCATAAATAGTGGAAATCCGGTGGGGTGTTGAGCACAAGCCGGTAGTGGATGTAGGTATTGAGGCTGAACCACTATAAATCATTGTGTAATGGTGAATGACTTGTGGTGGTTGATTTGTTTATCTTCCGCACTTACTCACATAATTATCACTAGTTAAAAGTAAATTGGCAAGAAATTAAAATTGGTCATTAAATTGAAGATCACCCTATTCACCCCCCCCCCCCCCCCTTAGGGTTAAGATCCCTTGGACTTTCAAAACCTTGTTAGATTGATTATATATTTTACACCTAATTTCATTTGCCTTCTAGCTTGACTAACTAAAAACTTAATGAAAATTGTTAAAACTCCACAGTAGGTCCTACTTATTAAAAATCCAATTCAATCATAAGATATGACTCCTTATTTTATCGGTAATAAAAAACTATAAGATCAACCAATTATGAAATATGTGAATAAAATATTAAAAAAGTGATTATTTATACCTATTTGATGAGTCTTATAGAGGCATAATTTCTTATTAGCGTTAATTTAGATTTATACCACTATCAAGAAGAAATATATAAATATTTACGAGCCATCAGGATTATACTAACTAGCTCATTGATAGGCCCAATACAAAATATTAACAATTGATGACGATATAAAATGGAGATTTGAAAAACCTTTTACATTGGACTAAAACTTGACAAGGCCCACTTATAATTTAGAAATGCCACGTTTTCAAATAATTAGATATAGAATTACAATGTTTATTATGTAACAAAAATATTCTTCTTAGTATTCAAATTTGTGGAGCATAATGTTAATTTAGTGGACAGAGAAAAAGAAAGCAACAAGAAGATGATGATGTCATTTGTATTGAAGTAGAAGTCGAACAGTATATCAACCAGAATAGTGATGAAGATATAGATGGTAATCAAGATGAAATTCCATCAGGAAAATAAAGTCTTTTAAAGGAAAGCCACTATAGGATGAGGTGAAGATATTGGGGGACGCAAAAACTGGTAAATTATGGCTTTGTCCACACTGTAAGCGCGAGATCACAAGTTCCTACACAAGAATTCACCGACACTTTTTTGGGCCAGGGCGAAATAAAAAATCAGATATTACCTAATGTCAAGCATTGCTTAAGCAACCTAAAGGTCCTCAATTATTACAAGAAATTATTGATAGGGTAAAGAAAGCGGAGAAATCCGGAGTTCATTCACAGTTAAAGCACTCAACACTTCTCCCGCTACAAGTTAAGCAAAAGAACCAAATTATGGAGTCCTTTAAGAAGGTAGAAAGAGATTTTGTTGATGGTGCAACAATAAGATGGTTATGTGCTTGTGGAGTGCCCTTCAACTTATTGCGGTTGCCATTTTTTCATGAAATGATTTCATCTGTAAATAAAGCGCCTGAACGATATAAAGCGCCTTCATTTGAAAAGGCTAGAACATCTTTGTTAGATGAGGAGAAAAGAAAAGTGGAGTAAGAAATTGCGATAATTAAATATACATGGCATATACATAGTGTATCTATCATCTCTGATGGATGGACCAACGTATAGAATCAGCCACTGATTAATGTGCTTGCAGCAAATAAGGATGGGGCGATGTTTTTGTATGCGGTAGAGTGCTCTGGTGTTGAAAAGACTGGATCTTATATAAAATCCTTATTGATAGATGCAATTGAGGAGGTAGGTCCATCTAATATTGTTCAAATAATCACATACAATGCAGCCAATTGCAAGCTGGCAGGTAAGGAAGTCGAAAAGGTTTATAGTCATATATTTTGGTCTCCTTGCTCCTGTCACACAATTAATTTGATCTTTAAAGATTTGTCAAAGCATTAGCCATCATATGAAGAATTTTATACCATGTGCAAGGCAATTGTGACATATGTTATCAATCATACACATGCATTTGTGATGAGTTCACAAAAGATACACTTTCATAGCATTATTTTATGAGTTTTCAAAGATAAAAGAACTCAAAATAATATTTTTAGCATAAAAATCATAAATTTCCTCCCCATCATGCTTTGCTCATATCTTTCCATTATAGATGGTCATTTGTATGCATATGAGTTCCAATGGCTTCCATAGAAAATATGTTAAAAAATACTCTCAATTATGTTAATTTCTCTTTGTAGGTGTTAATTGAAGATTAATTTGAAGATTAAAGTTGAGATTCAAGAGTTAAAGAGAGTAAGGATAAGTTTGGAAGACAATTGGATAAAGAGATGACAAAGTTAGGCCAACAATAAGAAGAAAAATGAAAGACCTGGGTTGGTATTTTGACCATATCTTTTTACTCGGGTGTCCGATTGAGGTGATCTCAGAAGCATTGGAAAGCTTATCCTAAGATCTACAAATCATATTTCACGATATGTTTCCCAATTCAGACGTTTCGGAGGTCAAAATCGCCCATCAATCTGGAAACTATTTTCTAGCTCGAGAATGACATTCATATGTTCATATTTTCATTCTTGTCTAGTCCCACATCGGAAAGAAATCAAAAGAGAGCAAGGCAAATGTTTCTATATAAGGAAGGGAGCTCTAGGCATTAAATACACAAGCAAGGAGAGCCCCTTCCTCTTTACTTAAGCTTTTCATGTAATTGAGAGCAATTGTAGAGAGAAAGTGAGGAAAGCCTTGTAAAAATTAAAGATTTGGAATGGAATTGAAAGCTTTATCTTCTCCAATGGGTGGCTAATCCCTTTGATTGGATCTTCTAGGTGAAGCTAAGTTGATCCTATTCCTTTTGCTTATGCTCTTTATTTTAATTCTCTTGTTTATGTTCTTAATATATTAGAGTAGATTTTTCTTCATTGCATTGTGCAACCTTTTATGCTTAGTTTCTATATTAGTATTCTTTTTACTATCTATGCTTAGGTTTGATAAATCATGCTTAGAGTTAATATCTTTTGATGGTTTATGCTTACTTTTGATAGATAGTCATTAGGAATCTATTCTTTTATGAAGGGAAGAAAATCTTAGCTATTAGATTGTTAATTTTTATCTTAGAGCTTTTAAAGTTATATTTTCCAAATCTAAGCATTGATTTGTAATTAGATTTGAGTAATCTTTTTTGGGAAAAAAGAAGAGCATTAGTGTTGGATTAGTGTCACTTAGTGGATTCTAGATGATTCAATCATCCATTAGTATTGCTTGTTTCTTGTTTTATTTACTTTAGTTTGATTCTATTCACTTTCTCACACACTTATTCACTTGTTTTGATTCTCACACTCCATTTCTCTATTCACACCATTAATTATACATTTGATTTTATACTACTTTAGCATATTTCTTTTTCTCTATCCACTCATTTTCTATCTTTCACTTGTTATTTTCACACACTTATTCATTTGATCTATCTAACATTTCTTCATTATTCTTGTATTAACCTTGTTTTTTTTTTTTTTTTTTTGTCATTAACTTTGTTACTAACTTGTTACATAGCTTTTTCTATTTTTACTAACATCTTTTTGTTATCTAGTTCTTGTTTTCTTTTAGTTTGCATTTTTTTTATTTTTTGTTTTTGTTTCCATTGTTAGCTATATTTGAGTTGATACTCCTTTTTCATTGATCATTGTTAGTTTCCTTGTAACAATCCTTGTGGGAACGATATTCGGACTTCCATAGTCTATATTACTTGAGACAACCGTATACTTGCGGAAATCGCCATCAAGTTTTTGGCGCCGTTGCCGGGGATTGAAGTACATAGGAATCCTTCATTTTAAGGATTTTCAACTCTCATATAGCTTAGTTGCATTTTTATTCTTTCTTTTAGTTTTCATTGCGGATTCTACACATTTTACTTGTTTGTATTTTCAGGGATTCCGCGGTTGGAGCAAGGAAAGAGGAAAAGAGCAACCAAAGAACTCTAACTTAGGAATTTAATTTGCTTTCTTAGAAAATCTTGTATTAGGATTCATTTCAAGTTTGTAATAATTTTTAAAGTTCATTTAATTTTTCAAAGCATTGTAATAATTAAGGAAGGAGGACGGTTGGACGATACCGTCGCGGCCCCCTAAGTTCGTACACCGAAATTGGTGTCGGTGGCTTGGGTCGACTTCAATCGATCTTCCCCCAATTTAGTTTGGGAGGTGCGTATTTCGATACACCCACGCATCCCTCGTTAGTGGGTTAATTTTGTTGGTTGTTTGATTGTTTAATTGCTTTGTAGTGCTTAATCATTTTCAAACTCACAAAGTAATTGGGAAAGCACACACTTAGTAAGGGCAATCATACCCCCAACAAGATAAGGATTGGATTTCATCACCATTTCCTTGCCCATAGGAACTCATTTTCCTCACTACTTAGGAATCCTTAAGCCTTAAATAAAATTTGAGTAGAAACGTGACCGTAGGACACGAGCTCATTAGGAGAAGACCATCAAAGGTTGTACCATTTGCGCTCCTTGACGGAAATCGGTGCCTAGAATAGCCTTGTCCCTTAAGGGAGACAGTTCATCTGTTCTAGGAGTTTGGTATTTAAGCGGAACCTTTGCCACGCGCATCGTGATCCCACCAATCCCCTGGGGGCTTGCCTGGCCGACTACGTTTCATAGGACCGGATTGGAGGCCTAGGTGTACTCTTCACAGTTAGGAGCTGTCTAGTTTAAACTTAGGTAGCCTTAGTTAAGCATAGTTTGGTTTGTTTTTCAAAATCATTTGTTTTGCTTGTTTGTGTTTAAGCATTAATCCTCGTTCATCATCACTTGAGCGGACCATCACTTTTGGAGTTGAGCGGTAGTTTATGCACAATTGGTTACGTGTGCAGGGTCGTTTAGAGAGCTTCAATTTATTCGATATCCCTGTTGAGAATTTTGCGGACCCCATTGCCATTGAGGAAATGGCTGACGGAAACCCACACCCCCAACCCATGACTCTTAGGGAGTACATGTACCCAACCCGATCTACCCATCCCTCATGCATCGTCATACCCACCACGAATGCCTCATTTGAGCTGAAATCCGGCTTAATCCAAATGTTACCAATTTTCCGAGGGGTGGAAAATGAGAACCCATATCAGCATGTGAGAGAGTTTGAGGAAATCTGTGAGACCATGAAGTATAACCATATGTCTGAAGAAGCCCTTAAGCTTAGGTTGTTCCCATTCTCGCTGAAGGAGAAGGCGAAAGCATGGCTTTACGGCCTACAGGCTAATTCTATAAACACATGGGAGGGACTAGTCGAGGCCGTTTATAAAAAAGTTTATTCAAAACAAAAAACGGCCTTCATTAGACATACCCTGAACAGCTTCCACCAACTGGAGGGAGAAACCATGTATGAGTACATGGAAAGGTTCAAAGACTTACTGTTACAATGCCCGCATCACGGATTCGAAAAGATCCGGCTAGTCCAAATCCTTTATGAAGGACTGGACTATCCCACCAAGACCATGGTGGAGTCTTTCTGCAACGGAGTTTTCACTCAAAAGACAGCTGACCAAGCTTGGACATACCTTGAGGAGGTCGCTGAGAACACTCTCCAATGGGAACCTATCAGAGAGGATCCCAAAAGACCCATTGTTGCAGAAAAAAGGGGCATGCATAGAGTGGAACCCAAATTCGAGGCTGAGGCCAAATTGGCCACGCTGACAAGGAGATTAGAAGCCCTTGAAATGAACCAGACCTGTCAGCAGACCACCCCAAAGACCCTGGAATCATTAAAGATGAGCCAAGCAGTTAGTGACCCTACTGCCCCACCCTACACCAATTGTGGAGACTTTACCCATCCTGGATCCCAATGTAGAGCATTCTTTGGTCAAAGTCAGAGTGAGAGTATGGAGGAGGTGAGTGCACTTTACCAGGAATACTAGATATGAGCGGCCGAGGTATGATCCGTATTCGAATACATACAATCCTGGTTGGAAGGATAATCCTAATTTTTCATGGACCAAAGGACAACACCAAGGAAACCCTTCTCAGCCAATGGCCCAGCATATGCCACCTCCGGGATACCAAAAGCCTCAAGTACCCCAAGTGTCACAGGGAACACCCATGGTCCAAGGTTATCAGAATCTTAATCCCCAGAATCAGCAGATAAGTTCTCTAGAGGACACAATGAAAATGTTAGCCCAAAATACCCTCCAATTCCAGCAAAGCACTACTCAGAATTTGTATGCCAATACCCAGTCCATTGCCAAGCTGGAATACACTGTCAGTCAGTTGGCTAGGTCAATAGCTCAAAGAGACAAGGGTACATTTCCAAGTCAGCCCGAAGCCAACCCCAAAGGCCAAACTTCAACTGGCCAATTTGTTGTCCATGATGAAAAGGGCAAAGTCCATGAGCTAGTCAATGCAGTGCATGCAGTTACCACCCGTAGAATGGCCTCAAGGGAGGCTGACACACCAGAAGAGGACCCTAGGCAATCTAAACGGACCCAAGTGAGGAGGGAGCATGTAGTTTTGGAAGAAGAACATGAGGAACAAAAGAAGGACCCAGAGCCTACAAAGGAACCTGAGAAACCAGTAGGAGTTGCCTCACCAAGTGAGCCCCCTCCTAGATCCTTTGTTCCCAAGGCCCCATACCCTCAGAGGCTAGGTCAAATGAAAAATAATGTCCAGTTGGATAAGATCCTTGAAGTGTTCAAGCAAGTGAGAATTAACATCCCACTGTTAGAAGCCATCCAACAGATCCCAACTTATGCCAAAGTCCTCAAAGATTTATGCACATTCAAGAGGACAACCAATGTACCGAAAAAAGCCTTTCTTGCCCAGCAATGCAGTTCCATCATTACCACTTCAACCCCAATCAAATACAAGGACCCTAGGTGTCCTACAATTTCTTGTCAAATAGGGGATCATCACATAGAACAGGCTTTGTTGGACTTGGGTGCGAGTGTCAACCTGCTCCCGTATTCAATATACGAGGAGTTAGGTTTGGGGGAGCTGAAACCGACTAAGGTGACCTTACAACTAGCTGATGCTTCAGTTAGGTACCCCAAAGGTGTTGTTGAGGATGTTTTGATCAAGGTAGGTGAGTTTGTTTTCCCGGTGGACTTTGTAGTCCTTGATATACAACCACCAATTAGAAATGTCATGAAGATCCCGGTACTTTTAGGGAGACCATTCCTTGCCACTTCCAATGCCCTGATTAATTGTCGAAATGGTGTGATGCACCTATCATTTGGGAATATGACAGTCCAGATAAACATTTTCAACGTTGGCAAGCAACCCAGAGATGAGAGTGATTATGAAATTTGTGAGGTGAGTTACCTAGAGGAGCTTATTGAGAGTGTAGGATCACAGTTAGTTTGTGAGGACCCACTAGAGGCCTGTCTTGCACATTTTGGAGGTAACATTGATGTTGAGAATAACATTAAAGAAGTAAATGCGTTACTGGATTCTGCCCCTGCTTTTGAGAGGAGTCAATGGCAACCCAAGCCAGAGATCTTGACTCCATCGGCTGCCCCACCTGTTCCATCAATTGAAGAACTAGCCCAAGCTCGACCTAAAACCACTACCTGACACCCTCAAGTATGTGTTTTTGGGCCCAGCTGATACTCTCCCTGTCATTATAGCCTCGGACTTGGAAAAAGTCCAGGAACAACAATTGATTGAGATCCTGAAGAATCACAAAGAGGCTATAGGCTGGACAATTGCTGATATAAAAGGAATAAGCCCATCTGTGGTTCAACATCGGATCCATTTGGAAGAAAATGCAAAAACTTCCAGAGAACCACAGAGGCGTCTTAATCCATCAATGAAGGATGTCGTAAGAGTGGAGGTTCTGAAACTACTGGATTCAGGTATCATTTACCCTATTTCGGACAGCTCACGGGTGAGCCCAGTCCATGTTGTGCCAAAAAAGTCCGGGATAACTGTTGTGAAGAATGAGGGAAACGAGTTAGTGCCCACAAGGACCCAGACGGGCTGGCGAGTGTGCATTGACTATAGAAAGTTAAACTTGGCCACCCGTAAAGACCATTTTCCCCTCCCATTTATGGACCAGATGCTTGAGAGACTAGCCGTTCATGCCTTTTATTGTTTCCTTGATGGATACTCAGGCTATAATCAGATACCCATAGCACCCGAGGACCAGGACAAGACAACTTTCACATGTCCTTTCGGTACATTCGCCTACCGGCGCATGCCTTTTGGGCTGTGCAATGCACCTGCGACATTTCAACGGTGTATGATGAGCATATTTTCGGACATGGTCGAGCGATTCTTAGAGGTGTTTATGGACGATTTTTCGATCCATGGGAGTAGTTTCCAAGAATGTTTGCATCACCTAAACCTTGTTTTAATGAGATGTCAAGAGAAGAATCTTGTTTTGAATTGGGAGAAGTGTCATTTCATGGTGAAAAGAGGAATTGTCCTGGGCCATGCTATTTCTGAGAATGGCATCGAGGTCGACAAGGCCAAAATTGATCTCATTTCCAACCTGCCACCGCCAAAAATGGTGAAGAACATCAGATCCTTCTTGGGCCATGCAGGTTTTTATAGACGGTTCATTAAGAATTTTAGCAAGATAGCTGCACCTTTGTGCAATCTGTTATCTAAGGATGTGCCTTTTGTCTTCAATGAACCTTGTCTACAAGCATTTGAACAATTGAAAAAGGAGTTGACCTCTACTCCGATAATAAAGCCACCTGATTGGACAATTCCCTTCGAACTCATGTGTGACGCTTCTGACCATGCTATTGGGGCTGTGTTAGGACAGAGAGTGAACAAATCGCCCCATGTAATATATTATGCCAGTAGGACCTTGAATGATGCTCAGCTGAATTACACAACCACAGAGAAAGAGCTGTTAGCTGTCGTCTTTGCCCTGGAGAAGTTTAGACCCTACCTGATTGGGTCTAAGGTCATAGTTTACACCGATCATTCGGCCCTTAGGTACCTGTTGATGAAAAAAGATGCGAAAGCCCATTTGATTAGGTGGATTCTGTTGCTACAAGAGTTTGACCTTGAGATTCGGGACAAGAAAGGTTCTGAAAATGTTGTAGCTGACTATCTCTCCCGATTACCTACTGACCTCGAGCATGAGAGCATCCCATTGAGTGAGAGTTTCCCGGATGAACAGTTGTTGAATGTCTCCCATTTCCCTTGGTTTGCGGATATCGTTAACTACCAGGTCACTGGACAGATGCCCGATCACTGGTCCAAACAGGATAGGTCTAAGTTTTTGTCTGAGGTTAAGCATTTCTTCTTTGATGACCCATACCTGTTCAAGTATTGTCCAGACCAGATCATTAGGAGATGCATTCCGGAAGAGGACTTTTTAAGTGTGATATCCTTCTGCCATGACCATGCATGTGGTGGGCATTTTAGTTCTAGGAAAACCGCTGCAAAGGTGTTGCAATGCGGATTTTACTGGCCCACTCTTTTCAAGGATTGTCACATGTTTTGTTTGCACTGTGAGCGTTGCCAGAAATTAGGCAGAATTACGCGGAGGAACATGATGCCTTTAAATCCGATGCTTATTGTGGAAATTTTTGATGTTTGGGGCATAGACTTCATGGGTCCATTTCTGAGTTCCTTCGGCAACTTATACATTTTGCTTGCTGTAGATTATGTCTCCAAATGGATAGAGGCGATTCCAACTAGAAAGAATGATCGTCACGTGGTTATCAAATTTATTAAAGAAAACATCTTTTCTAGATTTGGTACCCCCAGGGCGATTATCAGTGATGGTGGGAGTCATTTTTGTAATAGCACCTTCGAGAATCTGATGAAAAAATATTCTATCACTCATAAGGTTGCTACTCCGTATCACCCACAGACTAGCGGACAGGTGGAAGTGTCCAATAGGCAAATAAAGCAAATTTTGGAAAAGACAGTCAGCCCTACCCGAAAAGACTGGTCTTCAAGATTGACAGATGCTTTATGGGCTTATCGGACTGCCTATAAGACCCCGATCGGAATGTCTCCATATCGAATGGTCTTTGGGAAAGCATGTCATCTGCCGGTAGAATTGGAGCATAGTGCTTACTGGGCCATCAAAATGTTCAATTTTGATTTAGCTAAAGCCGGTAACCTACGCAAGTTGCATCTCAATGAGCTGGAGGAACTTAGAAATGACGCCTATGAGAATGCCAAGATTTATAAGGATCGGATGAAGAAAAACCACGATCTATCTATTTTGAGGAAATCCTTTGTACCAGGCATGAAAGTTCTTCTGTATAATTCTCGCCTGCATCTCTTTCCAGGAAAACTGAGATCCCGTTGGACTGGACCCTTCATCGTGCGCACTGTCTATTTTCATGGGGCAGTTGAGATTGAGAACCCCAAGAATGGGGATATTTTTAAAGTCAATGGTCAGAGGTTGAAACCTTTTTTGGAGCTTAAGGGCAAGGATGTCGAAGAAACCCTTCTTCAGGACCCTGTGTATATTGCATGAGTAATTTTCAGGGTCACTGACAACGTGAAATTTAGAGCTGGTTGGTAGGCAACTCAATAATCATTTTTTGCATCAACCCATGGTAAGGCGTTCCAATTTTTTTTTTCCCCTTGTCCATTTATCATTTCACATTTTACATTGCATATCATTGAGGACAATGTTCGGTTTAGGTTTGGGGGTGTTGTACTGCATTGCACACATGTATTTGCCTGTAAATATTTAGATTTAAAAAAAAATTCAATTTTTTTTTCTTTTCTCAAAAAAAAAAATCCAAAAATTTCCATGGGATTTTAGCTTGTTAATAAGTTTCGATATCTTAGTTTAGTATACTATCCAAATCCTAAAAAGAGTGTCACAAAATCAAGTCTTGGAAAAAAATTTTGCACATTTAGCCACATGAAGTGTAGTCTAAGTGAAGAGTAGGCACATCTGAGTGACCCTGACAAATCACTAGTAAAGACTAAACCAATTGAGTGTAGAGCCTTTCTAGTCCTCCAAGGTAAGGACTCTTCTGCGCTAATTCCGAGTAGAATGAAGAGCTACTCAAACTCGTAGTTTTCGGCACATTTCTTTTATCTCATTAGTGCCTATTTCTTTCCAACCATTGAGGGTGTCATCAAAATTGCGAACTAACCTTGACTTGTAGCTTGTGAACACCTTTCTAGACCTGGTAAAGTGATGATAGGCAATCTAAAATTAAAACCCCATAGCCATTAAAAACCTACCTATAAAAATATTTCCCTAGTAACTCTTTTTGAACCTTTATCCTTTATGCATTTTTCCTTAAAATTCCCAAAGCCTCTCCACCCAAATGAAAAGCCTTCAACCCATTGTTTTTGAGAAGTGTAAGGAAAAGATGAAGAAAGAAGGAAGTGTGCATTGATGATACTTCACATGATCTATCCAAGTAAAAAGTCTTCTCAAAAAAAAAAAAAAAAAAGGAAAGTTGAAATTCATGGGAAGACAAGAAAACAAAGAACAAAAAAAAAAAAAAATGTGAAGAGGAATCAAAGAAAAATCCTTCAAAGAAAACTTAAGACTTTACCTTCTCAGAAACCCTAAAACCTCATTTTCCATATTTTTACCAAACCCTTTCCCCTAACCCCATTACAACCAATAAAAGACCTATTGGATTTCAGGAAAAGTTAGGATGTTCAACAAGTGAGAAGTTGAGTGAGCATTTTCACCGTCAGTTAAATGGTTGTTCTTTCCATGAGATAAATTCTTTAAAAATTCTTTGTTCTCAAAAGATATGTTAGTCCTTTTGCCTTGCCAATACTCACATATAGAGTGATAAGTCAGAAAATCTAAGCGATTTTATTTCCGAGAGTATGACTGTGAGGCTTGAGTCAAAACGAATGGATTTAGAAGGTGATCAAAGTTGTATTTTCTCAGAACCCAAAACTGCACAAGTGTTGGCTAAATTCACTCAAATACACTCCGGGACTTGAGCATCATTAAAAGAGTTTTAGCAATTGGATAGTGTTCAAAACTTTCTCTCATTTTTATTAGCTTGCTACAAACCCGAGGATATAAATAAAAAGAATTTTGTGGGATTTATTCGCTGAAAACCCTCACGAGACAAAACTCGTCCACTAGGGGAAACTTAGGAGTTTAAATGGCTTGTTGCACGAGCTAAGTGCAGCCGCGATTCCTGTGAAAGTGAGTTAGGATTTTTTTTATCGTTTTCTGCATTTAGTTAGTTTTCTTTTATTTTGCTCGGGACTAGCAAAATGTAGGTTTGGGGGTGTGATGAGTTCACAAAAGATACACTTTCATAGCATTATTTTATGAGTTTTCAAAGATAAAAGAACTCAAAATAATATTTTTAGCATAAAAATCATAAATTTCCTCCCCATCATGCTTTGCTCATATCTTTCCATTATAGATGGTCATTTGTATGCATATGAGTTCCAATGGCTTCCATAGAAAATATGTTAAAAAATACTCTCAATTATGTTAATTTTTCTTTGTAGGTGTTAATTGAAGATTAATTTGAAGATTAAAGTTGAGATTCAAGAGTTAAAGAGAGTAAGGATAAGTTTGGAAGACAATTGGATAAAGAGATGACAAAGTTAGGCCAACAATAAGAAGAAAAATGAAAGACCTGGGTTGGTATTTTGACCATATCTTTTTACTCGGGTGTCCGATTGAGGTGATCTCAGAAGCATTGGAAAGCTTGTTCTAAGATCTACAAATCATATTTCACGATATTTTTCCTAATTCAGACGTTTCGGGGGTCAAAATCAGCGCATCAATCTGGGAACTGTTTTCTAACTCGAGAATGACATTCATATGTTCATATTTTCATTCTTGTCTAGTCCCACATCGGAAAGAAATCAAAAGAGAGCAAGGCAAATGTTTCTATATAAGGAAGGGAGCTCTAGGCATTAAATACACAAGCAAGGAGAGCCCCTTCCTCTTTACTTAAGCTTTTCATGTAATTGAGAGCAATTGTAGAGAGAAAGTGAGGAAAGCCTTGTAAAAATTAAAGATTTGGAATGGAATTGAAAGCTTTATCTTCTCCAATGGGTGGCTAATCCCTTTGATTGGATCTTCTAGGTGAAGCTAAGTTGATCCTATTCCTTTTGCTTATGCTCTTTATTTTAATTCCCTTGTTTATGTTCTTAATATGTTAGAGTAGATTTTTCTTCATTGCATTGTGCAACCTTTCATGCTTAGTTTCTATATTAGCATTCTTTTTACTATCTATGCTTAGGTTTGATAAATCATGCTTAGGAGTTAATATCTTTTGATGGTTTATGCTTACTTTTGATAGATAGTCATTAGGAATCTATTCTTTTATGAAGGGAAGAAAATCTTAGCTATTAGATTGTTAATTTTTATCTTAGAGCTTTTAAAGTTATATTTTCCAAATCTAAGCATTGATTTGTAATTAGATTTGAGTAATCTTTTTTGGGAAAAAAGAAGAGCATTAGTGTTGGATTAGTGTCACTTAGTGGATTCTAGATGATTCAATCATCCATTAGTATTGCTTGTTTCTTGTTTTATTTACTTTAGTTTGATTCTATTCACTTTCTCACACACTTATTCACTTGTTTTGATTCTCACACTCCATTTCTCTATTCACACCATTAATTATACATTTGATTTTATACTACTTTAGCATATTTCTTTTTCTCTATCCACTCATTTTCTATCTTTCATTTGTTATTTTCACACACTTATTCATTTGATCTATCTAACATTTCTTCATTATTCTTGTATTAACCTTGTTATTTTTTTTTTTTTTTGTCATTAACTTTGTTACTAACTTGTTACATAGCTTTTTCTATTTTTACTAACATCTTTTTGTTATCTAGTTCTTGTTTTCTTTTAGTTTGCATTTTTTTTATTTTTTGTTTTTGTTTCCATTGTTAGCTATATTTGAGTTGATACTCCTTTTTCATTGATCATTGTTAGTTTCCTTGTAACAATCCTTGTGGGAACGATATTCGGACTTCCATAGTCTATATTACTTGAGACAACCGTATACTTGCGGAAATCGCCATCAATTGGCAATATTTAGAAGTCATTCTCGATTAGAACTTCTAAAAGTTGCAAAGACTCGATTTGCTTCATATTATGTCATGATGAAGCGACTCTTAGATGTGAGACAGGCCCTTAAATCTACCATTGTTCTTGATGACTGGAAAGAATGGGCAAAACACGGTGATGAAAAAATGCAAGAAATAGCAGAAAACATAAAGCGATGGGTGACCGATGATGAGGATACTTTTTGGACAAATGTGAGGCAAATGGTAAAAGTTACCAAACCCATTTTCAAAATGATTAAATTTTGTGATCAAGATGGACCATTGATGGGGGAGGTATATGAAGGAATGGACACTATGCTTGGTGAGATAAAAGATAGTCTAAATGGTTGTGCAAATTTTAAGGAGATTTTATGAGATGATGGAAAATATTGTAACAAAAAGGTGGAAAATGATGCTTAGCCCATTACGTTGTCTTGGATTTGCACTCACACCTCGGTTTTATGATTCATCATATCTTACTAAATTAACACCTGGTGGTGAGAAAAGAAAGCCCCCAAATCAAGATAAGGAGGTCATAACGGGAGTGATGGAAGCATTTGAAAGACTAACTAATGTAAGCATCTTCAATTTAAATTTTTATAGATATTTCATTTATTATGTTTTTAATATGTACCTAACACATTCAATATTTTGCAATTTGTTTTTTCAATAGGACACTGAAGTTAAGGCTAAATTGAGAGCTCAATACGCCATATTTCATTCTAAAGTTGGTATTTTTGAGTTTCCTGTAGCAAAGGTGGACGCAGTCACTATGTCACCAATAAAATGGTGGTCAACATATGGATCTGAGACCCCAGAGCAAGCAGAGATAGCTATAAAAGTTCTTGCACAGCCCGTAAGCTCATCGTCTGCAGAGAGGAATTGGAGTACATATTTATTTATCCATAATGTCTAAAGAAACAAGCTTAACGCAAAACGTGCAGATAAACTTGTCTTTATTCATTCAAATCTTCGCCTTTTATCACGAATGAAGGAGGCATATAATGAAGGACCATTCAGAAAATGGGACACTGATCCTGAGCCAGATGTTATTGAAGATTCAAGTGCACATGTAGAAGACCTAAGGTTGAAAGCACTACACAATGATGAGGAGCCTCAACTTCAAAATCGTAATGACAGTAGAGTGGAGTCCCGACCAAGTGGTACATCAAATGTTGCAGTCACTCAATCCTTTTTACAATCACGTCCACCTGTAGATAATGAAGTATTTCATCATACGGATGCAGTTTGCTATCTTCTCATGACAAAGGGAAAAAGCATTGGAAATGAAGACTTTTATTTCATACTCCTATTTCTGATGAATTTTTATTTTACCTTACTTTTTATTTATGTTTTGGTGTTTGATATTTTATATCATTTTTATTTGGTGTTTAGGATTTAATTTATTTTATATGGATAGTTAAATGATTGAAGTTTATTGATTAATAATAGAAAATAGTTATGGATTGTTCTTAAACATTTATTTTCTCATAGTTTATTGATTTAATTCTTTTAATCATTTATTTGCTCATACTTATTAAAGCATCAAATGACTAAAAAAAATATTTAAGCATATATTGAATGGACATACGAATTATATCGAACTATATCGAATTATATATTCGAATTAATTTAGTGAATTCATCGAACTAGAACTGCAAATTAAGCGAATTGAAAACCGAATTAACTCAGCCTACCCCATCGAATTTTCGAATTTGGGTAAGAGTCGAATTGCGAACTGCAAATTCGAATCTGAATCAGTCTAACTGCGAATCAGGTAACCACGGGTATGGTCAGATTTTTCCATCCACAGATGCAACCATAGTAAGATATTGAGTTTATTTTATTTTATTTTATTTCTTTGAGTTTCTTTTCTTTTTGGAATGGTGGGTCTATTTGTTATTATTGAATTTAGATAATAAATATACAAAATTCAGATCACTCGAAATCATATTTTTAATAACATCATGAAAACTGTAGGTGCAGAAAATTATGACCCACAATAAGAGGGTGCCTTACAGGACTTATCCGGGAAGATGATGGTGTCTGGAATGTCTGGATGCCGTCCGAGAGCCTGAAAGGGAGAAGCAAACGGTCAGAGGACCCTGGCCTGAGCGGCGCAAGGCTCTCCGATGCCAAAGTCAGTATATGAACTGGAACGATGGAAGAGAGGGAGATGAGAGACAGAGTAAAGGCTCTGTGAATGGGATTATGCGTACCTTGCATGGTGCATGAAGGTCTATTTATAGAGGTTTGGATCGTATCTCTCAGAGAATATCTTGGTGTGGGTCCCATGATCTGACTGGAAAGTCATGATCAGCCCACAAAGTAATAAATGCAGTCTAATCCGGCCCACTCAGCATTTAATGCCAGTCGGGTCAGCCCACATTGCATTAAATGCGTGTCTTGTTGGGCCAGATTGTGTTGGGCGCCTTTGGCGGTAGGAGTACCAGCGGATCTGCCCTCGGGCCTTGCCCTGATGTGGCCTCAGCCGCTGGATGCTGCCATGTGGTGATCTGGTGAAGATAGTGGGCGGCTGGATGTCGTGTCTGTCCCACTAGATCGTGACCCTATCTCTCCACGTGCCTGATGACGTGGGGAATGAGGGCCCTGTCTCTCCACGCGCCTGATGACGTGGCGCAAGTGAAGGTTCTTTCTTGCTTCGGCTACTGTCCTGGCTTCTTCAGCCGAGGTAGCTTTAGCCGAGGTAGGGTTCTTTGCTGAGATGGCATCCGGGGTGGCCTTGCCGAGATGGACTCTTTGCCGAGATGATGCCCGAGGTGGTCCAATTCGGCACTTGTTGCGCGGAGATGCTTGATGTCGGCCAAGGCCTCTGTCCTGGTAGTCGGGATGAGATCGGTGCCACGTAGACGGCACGCGGATGGCACGTGAGGATGCTTAAACCCATCTGATGGCTGTGATTAGCTTAATCCTGTAGCTCTGGAAATCTCCCCACACATTGCCCCCTAGCTTTTGACCTCTGAAGTGTGCTAGCCTTTAGGGTTTGAAAGCTAGAAGAATCCGTCCGGGGATGTGGCGATCGTCGTCTGGTGTTGCTTCAACTGCTCTGAAGCGATACATGCTCTGTCTTGCCTATACTGGGAAGCGAGTCGACGGCTACACGCGTCGCCTCTTCACTGATAGCGGTGTCTGCCGGGATCCCTGTGAACGATCCTGTTGCGAGCCGAGCTGCATCCGGTCCCGAGTCGTCTACTTCAAGTTCGGAACCGTCGAACCTAGCGGCCAAGTTTAGGCGGGGGTCTTCTTAGTCTGCGGGGTCTTCTTCGTCTGCGACGCCATCTTCTGCCAGCACCCGCGCTGCTTCGAGCTCGGGAGGTGCTGGCGCTACTTCAGCTTCTGCTCCTGCTCCAGCTTCTGCTCCTGCTCCGAGTACGGGAGTGCGGCGACGCTTCGCCGGAGCGCCCAAGGGAGGGGTCCCCGCCTAGAAAGAAGTCCAAGGCTGGGGAGAAGGACTCGGGGGCTGAACAGCCTCCGAAGAATGAGGCCCCTGCGCGGGCCCCCGGAGCCAAGACTCCTATTGAGAAGAGCGCGCAGGTCAGCAAGCCGACCGGTGGAGCGGCCCGCGAGCTGACGATCTCGGTGGGGCAAGGGTCTGGATCGGCCTCCGGACCCCGGAGTGCCCCAGCGCCATGGAGGCCGAGGATGAAGACTCAGCCCGGTGAGCCTCTGAAAGTCGAGGACCGGCTGTTGGGGAATGCCGAGGTGATCGGAGCTTTCGCCAAGGTCTGTGCTCTGCCAAGAGACATGGAGACGCACGAGATGGTCTCGGCGATCCAGGCTAATCTTCTGGTAAGTGTTTGCGTTTCTTCATTCTTCAAGTGTCTTGGTCGAACCTGACCCTCTGTTTCCATTTGCAGAACGTGCAGAGGCTCCTGACCGTGGTGGGAAGGAGCGATAAGAACGCGACGCGGGTCACTCAGCTGGAGTCTGAGAGGGACAAGCTGAAGAGGGAGTTGGAAGAGTCGCGGAAATGAATAGAGGGGATGAAGAAGGCCAGCGCTGAAGAGGCTGCTCGGCTGGCATCGGCTCTGGCTGATGTCGCCGAACTTACGTCGAAGAAGGCTATGTCTGGGCGAGGAACAAGAAGACCGCCGAACTGGAGTCTGAGCTGGCCAAATTGAAGGCTGAATCTACTGCTGAGGGGACGAGGCTGCGTGGGGAAGTGCTGGCTGGGCGCGCCGAGACGACAAGGTTGAAGACGGCGAACGCCGAGCTGGAGAAGGAAAAGGCCTCTCTTCAGGCCAAGGCTCGGTCCGCCTTCCAGGATGTGGTGGATCGAGCCACTGAGCCGTACGAGAGGCAGGTGGAGGAGGTCACCGCCATCCTGTTCGAGGAAGGATGCCTGGCCGCACTGAGAGGTGCGGGGCTCCTGAGCCGAGCTCCGCTTCTGCAGCCGAAAGTGCCCCAGTTGGAGCTCCTGCAGTGGTTCCTGCTCCAGAAGATGCTCCAGCTGCCCCGGTCTTGAGCGGTGCCCCGGTTGCCAGTGATGCTTCTGCCGTGCCTCGGGGTGAGGCCTCTTCTGCCCCCGGAGCAAATGAGGCTCTGGTCGAAGAATCTCCTGCCAGCAACGCTCACAGCAAGGTCGCGGTTTCGGCCGAATCCATTGGTCCAGCAGATACGGTGATCGACCTAGTGGAGTCGCCGAAGCCACAGTAGCCGGGCTGCTCTTTATTTGTCTTTTTTCCTTGCACTGTTCTGGAACACCTGTGTTTTTATGCTGCTTTTCTGTGTTTGAGTGATGGCACAGCTCTTTTCTTTTTTGAAGACTGACTTTGGCCGAAATGGCTGGCTTTGGCCGAAATGGCTGGCCCTGCGCCGAGGTGGATCCATACCTTGGCCGAATTGCCTTGCGCCGGGTAGATCCATCGTTCCGCTGGACTCGGCTAGGCGAGAGTGAGTGCGGCTATGGCCTTCTGAGGGGTGTATGAACCCGGACTTCAGGAATCTGACCTTGGCCGAAATGGCTGACCTTTGGCTGACCTTGGCCGAACTGCCTTGCGCCGAGGTATGAGGGGTCTATGAACCCGGACTTCAGGAAACGGCTGAGTGCAGGGACTCCAGACCTTTCCCAGGGCGGTAGACCCTTGTAGAGTGGGATGAAACCCTGATTTTAGGAATTCGGCCGAGTGTCCGAACTCGAGGCCTTTTCCAGGGCTGTTAACCCTTGAGTGTGTTCCAAACACGGGGACTTTAGGAAAGGCTGAGTGTAGGAACTCCTGGCCATTTCCAGGGCGTATGTACCCAAAGTGTGTCCAAGACACAGGGGCTTAGGCTGAGTGTAGGAACTCCAGGCCATTTCCAGGGCGTAGAGCCATGATTGTGTCCAAGACACGGGGGCTTTAGGAAAGGCTGAGTGTAGGAACTCCAGGCCATTTCCAGGGCGTAGAGCCATGATTGTGTCCAAGACACGGGGGCTTTAGGAAAGGCTGAGTGTAGGAACTCCAGGCCATTTCCAGGGCGTAGAGCCATGATTGTGTCCAAGACACGGGGCTTTAGGAAAGGCTGAGTGTAGGAACTCCAGGCCATTTCCAGGGCGTAGAGCCATGATTGTGTCCAAGACACGGGGCTTTAGGAAAGGCTGAGTGTAGGAACTCCAGGCCATTTCCAGGGCGTAGAGCCTTGATTGTGTCCAAGACACGGGGCTTTAGGAAAGGCTGAGTGTAAGAACTCCAGGCCATTTCCAGGGCGTAGAGCCATGATTGTGTCCAAGACACGGGGCTTTAGGAAAGGCTGAGTGTAGGAACTCCAGGCCATTTCCAGGGCGTAGAGCCATGATTGTGTCCAAGACACGGGGCTTTAGGAAAGGCTGAGTGTAAGAACTCCAGGCCATTTCCAGGGCGTAGAGCCATGTAGCCGAAGTCGATCAAAGAGATGACAGATTGATGACGGGGCGAAAGCTATTTCCATTGATTCAGAGATTCATTACATCTTTTAGAAATTGAATTTTTTGGGATACAGATGGATACGGAGGACGCCAGATGGATCACGTAATGATCTTCTCCGAATCCTCACTGTCTGGAACCTGGGCTGCGCTCTGGTGAACTCGGCCCTCGCTGCCAGCCAGCATCTCCTGCCTCAACGAACTCTGGAATGTGGCCCTCTTCTGCCAGCTTCTCCAGATACCACTGCAGAGAGTTGCAGTCTTCGGTCCTGTGCCCGTTGCCCCTATGGAAGGAGCAGTAGAGCTTGCTTCGGGCGCCCGAGGTGGGCTCATTCAGCATAGGCGGAGGGTACTTGAAGAACGGCTTGGACCTGATCTTGGTCAGGATGCGGTAGATCGGCTCCTTGAAGACGACGTTGACGCCCTGACTGGCGCTGGAGGGAGGTCTGGGCTTCCAGGTGCCCCCAGACCTGGACGACGAAGGCTTCGCCGAACTGGAGACCCAGGCCTGCTCGGGCTCCTGCTTCTGGGAGGGCCTCCCGCCTCCCCGCCGAGGCTGGCTACTCTTCTGCTCGGGCTCCGGATGCCCGTCCTGATCCCGGGCTCGGATCTCATCTTCCTCCCGGGCGATGAAGCGCTTCACCCGGGACATCAACTCTGGCATGGACTCTGGGGTGTCCCCGGCCAAGTCCTTTCGCAAGTCGATGCCGGGGATCAGGGCATGCTGGAAGGCGTAGATGGCTATCCCTTCCCTCGTGCCCTCGATCTGGCCGTAGACCGCCCAGAATCGGTGGGTGAACTTGGCGAGAGTTTCGCCCTGCTTCATTCTGAGGGCGATGAGGTCCCCTTCCTTCTTGGGGACGACGGTGTAGGCCTGGAACTTCTTCAGGAAGGAGAGCTGGAGCTCCTTCCAACTAGAAACCGATTGCTCCGGGAGGGAGCAGAACCACTTCAGGGGGAGGTCGCCCAAACTGGAGGAGAAGATTTTGCAGTTTAGGTGACCCTCGTTTCCCCTGATGGACATCTTCTGGGAGAAGTGTCGGAGGTGCGCAGACGGGTCGGACAGTCCGTCATAGGGAACGAACCGCGGGATGGAGAACTTCCTGGGCAAGGGGGTGTGCTCGATCTCTTTTGTGAAGGGAGAGCCCCCGAGATCAGTGTGACCACAGAGCTGCTTCTGGTCCCGCATGTCCAAGTTGTGCTGGAGAGCCAATCTGACGCGTTTGTCAAATCACTCTTGCTCGTCGTCCTTCTCTGGAGTCTGAGCTTGGGTCTTCCGCTTGGGACGGCTCGGGCTACGACGGCTATGGGTTCGGCCATCGCGGCTGCGGTGACTTCGGCTGTTGCTCGAGCCTTCGTCACGGATCTGGCTCCGCTTCTGGTCCAGATGAGGTCTGAGGTCCTCACAAGGAGGCTGGGCTGCCTTGCTGGGGGCGCCCTTCTTTTTCCCTTGAGGCTCAGAGACTTCCCTCAAGGAGGCAGTTTGCACTGCCCTCAACTGCTGCTGGAGCTCGCGAATCAGCTGCCCTTGCTTCTGGAGTTGCTTCTGGAGGAGAGCAGCTTCGGGAACCTCTCCAGTAGCAGGGGGTTGAACGTGGCGCGTCTCTCCTACGGCCACGGCTTTGTCCTTCCGGGGGCGCTCATCCTGACGCTCATTGCGTCCGGATGGCGCGACTTCTTCTGGCGAGATCGAGGCCTCGAGTCCCTCTTGGAGTGGGAACTCGATAAAGAGTTGAGAGCCTATGCGGCCCTCGCCTGCAGTCGTGCCATGCACCGTACGGGAGCGTCCTTGGGGAGGGACGTCCGTTGGCGGTGGTGGCAGCTCGAGCGCTGCTCTTGAGGATTCTACACCCTTCTTAGCTTTCGGAGGCATGGCTTCTGAGAAGATGAGGTTAAGAAAGATTGTTTGGAAAGATTTGGAGAAGGTTGGGAAGGCTGGGATATTGCTTCCCCACAGACGGCGCCAATTGTAGGTGCAGAAAATTATGACCCACAATAAGAGGGTGCCTTACAGGACTTATCCGGGAAGATGATGGTGTCTGGAATGTCTGGATGCCGTCCGAGAGCCTGAAAGGGAGAAGCAAACGGTCAGAGGACCCTGGCCTGAGCGGCGCAAGGCTCTCCGATGCCAAAGTCAGTATATGAACTGGAACGATGGAAGAGAGGGAGAAGAGAGACAGAGTAAAGGCTCTGTGAATGGGATTATGCGTACCTTGCATGGTGCATGAAGGTCTATTTATAGAGGTTTGGATCGTATCTCTCAGAGAATATCTTGGTGTGGGTCCCATGATCTGACTGGAAAGTCATGATCAGCCCACAAAGTAATAAATGCAGTCTAATCCGGCCCACTCAGCATTGAATGCCAGTCGGGTCAGCCCACATTGCATTAAATGCGTGTCTTGTTGGGCCAGATTGTGTTGGGCGCCTTTGGCGGTAGGAGTACCAGCGGATCTGCCCTCGGGCCTTGCCCTGATGTGGCCTCAGCCGCTGGATGCTGCCATGTGGCGATCTGGTGAAGATAGTGGGCGGCTGGATGTCGTGTCTGTCCCACTAGATCGTGACCCTATCTCTCCACGTGCCTGATGACGTGGGGAATGAGGGCCCTGTCTCTCCACGCGCCTGATGACGTGGCGCAAGTGAAGGTTCTTTCTTGCTTCGGCTACTGTCCTGGCTTCTTCAGCCGAGGTAGCTTTAGCCGAGGTAGGGTTCTTTGCTGAGATGGCATCCGGGGTGGCCTTGCCGAGATGGACTCTTTGCCGAGATGATGCCCGAGGTGGTCCAATTCGGCACTTGTTGCCCGGAGATGCTTGATGTCGGCCAAGGCCTCTGTCCTGGTAGCCGGGATGAGATCGGTGCCACGTAGACGGCACGCGGATGGCACGTGAGGATGCTTAAACCCATCTGATGGCTGTGATTAGCTTAATCCTGTAGCTCTGGAAATCTCCCCACACAAAAACAATATATAAAAATCCTAAATAACAGATATTTTTTAGTGCTAACACGGTCGTGTTTTGCTGTTTTGAACAAGTATCATAAATTCTGCTATATATCACTCTGCAATAAGATAGGGGTCGAGTTTTGTGGGTAAAATGAATGCTAGTTATAGGTTGGGATTGTAGGTAAGATCAAATTCTTTTTCATGCACAAATCTAATAATATTAAGCCAGATCCAACAATAGTTTATTTCTTTATTTTCTTTTATTCTGAAATGGCAGATCTATTTACTGTTCTCGATCTCAGATAATAAATATATGATGGTCAAATAATTTGAAATAAATATTTTACTTATTTTATAACATACTAAGATTTTAGTATAAATTAAAATTATAAATACTTTTATATGACTTATATTGACCGTGCTAAGAGCGAGTGCATTTTTCTTGCACTAGTAATTATTTATTATCAGAGATCAAGAACAGTAAAATAAGTCATTTTAAATGTTTTTATATAAAAATAAAAATGTGATTTTGAATGATCTGAATTTTGTATAATTATTATATGAAATCGATAATAGCTAATAGGTCTGCTATTAATAAAATATCAATTATTATATATTATAGGTGTAGGATCCAATTTCGAAATTGGAGTCAAATTTCGCAATTGATTGAGAAATTGGATCTAAATTTTAATTTTAAATTGCGAAATTGGAACTCCAATTAAGATTTACATCGAGAGTCCACTTTTTTTTTTTTTAAAGGAACCAAATATCTATTCGAAAGGAAACCTTAAAGTCTCTCACCTTCGGCAAAGCCATCAGCAAGAGATCTAAAAGGAATACATGCAAGATCCACGGAAAGCGGGTCAAACAAAATACAAGGAGGCTCATCACGCCACCAAGTCCCAGAATTAAAATCAGTAGCCCTCGTGGCTAGCACATGAGCACATCTATTTCCTTCTCTACCCACCCAGGAAAAGGATACAGAAATACATGACAAAACTACAGCAAGAATATCTTCCAACACTATTCCTCGATCTGAAATGTCAACTGAGCCAGCATTGAGATCCTTTATAAGGGCTTGATTATCTCCCTTAAGAGTAAAGTTCAGAATATTCAACTCTTTAGCAAAAAGCACCACATCCCTCGCAGCCAAAGCTTCAACTAGGCTAACGTCACACACCCCAAGAGATATAAGAGTAGTACGCCCGCCGACGAAAGTACCTTTGTCATCTCTGATTATGACTCCTACACCCACCACTCCTGAATCTGGCCTATATGCAGCATCAAAATTAACTTTGAAACCCAAACTCGAAGGAGGAACCCAGACACCTGGATTTATAGGCGAGAAAACAACAGGAGGATGATAGGAATCAACTGAATTTGCAGCCTTATAAATGTTACCCAAATTAGTAGAGAAAATCAACACATCCTCAACTAACCACTCCTTCCCATTAAAGACCAAATCATTTTGAGCTATCCACAGACCCCACAAGAAAAGGACAAAGGGATTTTTCGCCTCTACCCCACCTCCACCCTCATTAAAAACATTGAACATTTCCAAACCTTCTTTAGGTGAATGTAAAAAACCTGTGGTTGGATCTGTGGGTGGAAAATACCTGACCTTACTTATAATTCTAATTCGTAATCAACCCACATTTGACCCAATAGCTTGATCCATATCATATTGGAAAGTGATGGCAAGTTTTGAGATATTTGATGAAAACTAAAATTGAGAGGAAATTAAAATGTTCAAAATTAAAGTAGAAATTGAGATCAAAATCTTTTTACAAATAATCTTAAATAAAAAAAATCACAATATTAAGGTGAAACTGATACAAAGTTAACCCTATATCTCATATGAAATAAGAAATTAATCCACATTTAAGGTGAAAGTTGCTAACATTTAAAAAAAAAAAAACTTAATTCATTAAAGAATAGGTATGTTGATATAAAAAAAGGTCCGAGATCTTGATCTATGATTTAATTTGTTTAAACCTAATGAACAGGTTATAGGCCAAAAACCATGATTCACAAAAAGAAAGAAAAAGGATAAATATTCATTCACAAAGTAAGCTTCAATGAATCATTGGGTTTGGACCAAGGTCCATTGATTACGTCAATTTTCAATGGCTCATGTCACATATAACCTATAATCATCCAATAGGCTAATAGTTCATACTAACGATATAGCTTGTAGGAATATCAAACTCCATCCAAATCCAAACCAATAGGCCTTATGTTTCCGTTACAAATTTTCACAAGTGGGTCCTTAAAATCTCTAAAATTCATTTTTAAGTGATAAACCTAGCAAGGGGCTGGTTCCATTAAATTTGTTGCCCCCAACTGGGGGCAAATGGACCGGGCCGGGCCGGGCCAGTATATGGGCTGTGGCATGGCACGGCCCGGTCAACGGCACGGCCTGGGCCGAGCTTTGCTGGCCCGTTTGGCACGGCCTGTCAGGCCCGCATGGCACACAGGCTGGCCCCTGCGGCCCGCCAGGATCGTCCCGCCAGGCCCGTCCAACAGCCAAAAAACGACTATATTTTTTAAAAAGTCTATTTTACCCTCCCCCCAACAACTATAAAACGGTCATATAAGGGGTATTTTGTGTCATTTTTTTATTTTACTAAGTCTATAAATACCCTAACCCTCCCATTCTCATTCCTCACCAATTTACACACTCATTACTCAGAGTTTTTTCCCAGAATAGCACCATCAAGTAAACTAATTCCCATAATAGCATCCATTTGAAAATAATGCCCAGAATAGCATTCCGAGCCTATTTGGCATATCCAATCCTAATACATGACTTGGCTTCCGTCAATACTTAAGTCGATATTGGGTCGAAAATGGGTTCGGTATTGGGCTGAAAATGGGTTCCCTGAAGCCCAAGTATCTGAAGAACACACACTCGAACCCATTTTCTAGTCAGGTGATGTGTGGAGGGCCCAAGTATCATCCAAATACCACCACCGGATGCTATCGATGTATATAGAATTACAATTAGCATGTCGGTATTTAGATCACTAATCGAGTTGGGTCTTGACCCCTCCCATTTGGTCCAGGTCTGGTTCTATAATTTGAGTTTGGGTGCATAACCAGATTCGATACCACTGACTCGTGTCACATTTTTATCTAGGTCCAAGTCCGGGCCCTAGATCTGGGTAACCTATGGAACAGACCTTTAAAATGTTTTTTATGAAGCTACTTTTTTTTCCCTAGAGCCTGTTACCCTACCTCAACTAAATTTTAATGCACTTTTATGAAATTAGTCTTCCTTTTATTAAATATGGAGATATAGCTAGAGTTTCTTAAAAGGATATGTATAAAGCAATGAAATCAAATTTACACAATATTGGATAAATATTCCATTAACATATTGTTTAGTCTCTATATTAGATCTTGGGTAAAAATTAATATGCTTAGAGACTTTACTTGAAGGTTGCTATTAGCCATCCTTAGGTAAAATTTTAGTCGAGGCAGGGTAACAGGCTCTAGGGAAAAAAAAAGTAGCTTCATAAAAAACCTTTTAAAGGTCTGTTCCATAGGTTACCCAGATCCAGGGCCCGGACTTGGGCCCAAATAAAAATGTGACATGGGTCAGTGGTATCGAATATGTTTATGCACCCAAACTCAAATTATAGAACCAGACCTGGACCAAATGGGAGGGGTCAAGACCCAACTCGATTAGTGATCTAAATATCGACATGCTAATTGTGATTCTATATACATCGATAGCATCCGGTGGTGGTATTTGGATGATACTTGGGCCCTCCACACATCACCTAACTAGAAAATGGGTTCGAGTGTGTGTTCTTCAGATACTTGGGCTTCAAGGAACCCATTTTCAGCCCAATACCGAATCCATTTTCGGCCCAATACCGACTTAAGTCTTGACTGAAGCCAAGTCATATATTAGGATTGGATATGCCACATAGGCTCGGGGTGCTATTCTGAGTATTATTTTCAAATGTATGCTATTATGAAAATTAGTTTACTTGAGGGTGCTATTTTGGAAAAAAACTCCATTACTCATAACTCTCTGAAAGCATTCAACTCTTTCACTCTCTCTAAGAAGTTTTTGGAGGGCCAAAGATCAAGTCATCAAGAGATAAGATTAAAGGGTCTTCAAAGATTTAGAGGTATTTATATTATTTAAATTTGAGATTCCATCTATATAAGTTTATATTATATTATATTAACTCTCATTTTCTCCCCTTTTTTATATTAATTATCACAAAAGAAGGCTATTAGCCTATTACTGTTATTATTTATAAATTTATTTTTTTGAAATATGGCTAGAAGAATTCCCACAGAATCTTCTTCCGTTAATTTAGAGGTAAAAGAAAATTTTATTGAATTACAAGATGAAGTAGGTAATTTACCACCCCCCCTTTCCTCAGACTCAGAGTTCCCGTAAACCAAACAAGAGGAATAAAACTTCAGCAGTTTGGGATATATTTACAAGGTTTGATGTCATTGAAAATGGAAAGAAAATTGAAAATTGAAAATTGTGTAGGAATATTATAGTGCCAAGTCAAAAGGGGTTTCGGCCATTTGACAAAACATAGGAAAACATGTTTAGCTTTACATAAGTCAGAGGAGGCAGGGACAGGGAGGCCTAGTTCATAGACCCAAATTTCTACTACTGGTGGTGGTGGTAGTAGTAGCAGTTTGGGTCTTTTTTCTTTTAATGCACAAAGTGTTAGACAAGGTCTTGTTAAAATTATTGTGTTATCCGAATTACCATTTGCTTTTGTTTAAAATGAGTTTTTTGATCAATGGGTCCAGCAATACTGTCAACCACAATTTCATAGTATTTCAAGAGATACAGCCAGAAATGATGCTATTAGACTCTCGCAGGAAAAGAAAACAAATATAAAAAATTATATTGCAGAAATTCCTGGTAGAATAGCCATAACCACAGATATGTGGACTTTTGAAGGGGGTGATAGTTTTCTTTGTATTACCGCACATAATATAGATGCAAAATGGATCACTAATAAACGTATACTCAGCTTTAGCTGTCTTGAATGGCCACACAATGGAACTAGAATAAGTACATTTATTTTGAAAAAATTAGATGAATATAATATTAAGGAAATAGATTTATCTGTAACTTTAGATAATGCCAGTAATAATACAGTGGTTATTGAATTAATGAGAATGCAGATGCCACTTGCAACTTTGATAGATAGTTCTATCTTTCAAAATAGATGCGTATGTTACATCTTAAATCTCATTGCAAAGGTTGGTTTAAAGCATATTGTAAGTTACACAGATGCTATTAAAGACATTGCTAGATTTATTTTCTGCTCCGCACAAAGAAGATAATTGTATGCTCAAATATGTGCGAGGCAAGGCGTATCAGCTATTAAAATACCTAAAGAGGTAGAAGATAGATGGAATTCTATGTATAATTTGTTAAACAAGACACTTTCTCGAAAAACTGTTTTGAATGAATTTTGATACTTTTCATGCACAAGAGTTGATGATTAGTGATGCACATTAGGAGTTATGTGTTCATATAAGAGATTTATTAGAAGCTTTTTATACTTCAACATTAATTTTTTCAAGGATATATTATCCCACATCTAATGAAACTTTAATGAAGCTTTTTAAAATTACTTTACAATTCAGTAGATTTAGAGATCATTTTTTACTGAGTAGCACTGTTAGAGATATGGAAGAAAAACTTAATAAATATTGGAAAGAGGCTCCAATGACATTTTCTTTAGCTGCTGTATTTGATCATAGGTTAAAATTAAGTGGTGTACAGTTTTTTATTGATGGAATAAATAAAAATATGAATTATATAGATTTAAATGCTTTTTCAAATATAAGGGCAAATCTACAAGCACTTTTTCAATTTTATTGTGAGCAAATGGGTACAACTGGGCTTAGTATGGGCCATTCAGAAGTCCAGCAGACAGGTATTGGTGAGTGGGATGTGTGGTATTCTTCCCTGTCCACTGGCATGGCATCCAGCTCAAGCTCAAGTAACACTGTGACGGAGTTATCATCGTATCTTGACGTTGGTATAATACGGGTGCATGATGCATCTAGTGTTAACCTTTTAGCCTGGTGGAAGCAACAAGAAAGCGTTTATCCGGTGTTGGCCGCCATGACTCGTGATCTATTGACTATTCCTATGTCTTCTGTAACATCAGAACAGACTTTTAGTGCAAGTGGACGTGTAGTAGATGACAGAAGAACAAATCTAACTGAAGAAACGGTGGAGTGTTGTGTTTGCCTACGAGACTGATATTTGATAGATAAGAGGAAGCAAGAGTTGACATCAATTGAAGATTTTGATCCAGTAGAATATATTAGTGGACTACAGATCTGATTTTTTACGTTTTCCTTCATAGCAATTTGTCAATATATAAGTTTTTCATTCTTTTTTTTTTATTTTTATTTTCTAAAAAGATTGTAAGGTTTTGAAGGTAATCCTATTTAGAAACCTTCAAGAAGTTGAGATCCAAATGGTTCTCTCTTTTCAGTAGAGTAGGTCGAGTTTGACCGAACCACTTAAATATCTTTGTCATTCTCCGTGCTTGTGTTCTAATTTTTATTTTTAATACTGATAAGAAAAATATATATATATATAGCACTTAAGTAATATGTGAGTAAATATCTATAAATTACTTTGAACCACTCAATCATTTGTTAAATGTTTGTATAAGTTTGAACTACTTTATGTATATATTAATTAAATATTTAGGAACTATTGAAAAACTAATATGTCTATTGACCGAAAATTAAATTCAAACCTATGTCGAAACGTAGCTCTATAAAAAAAAAATTGGAGGCACGCCTGGCCCGGCACGACCCGCTCTTGCCCGCCCCATTGCCGGCCGTGCCGGCCCGTTTGACATCCCTAGGGTAGCCCTCTCCATGATTACTTTTACTAGTTTAACCAATGACAAATCTTTAAATGGGTGAGTCTCATATGTAGTATCAACCAAAAAACAAAAATCAAAGCCAATGACAAAAGTCAAAAGGTGGGTCCCATGCATGGGACAACCACAAGCCCACCCAAAAAAAAAAGAGCAAAAGAAAACTAAATCCATGAAATTTGATTTTTAAAGACCGCCCATTTATCATACTTTTATATATTTTTAGTAGTTTTTATTATATGAAATATAATAGCATAGATGTAAAAGTTGTTGTATACCATTTTAATGGCTATGTGTTCGACTTCCATCTAATACAAAAACCCGAATCCAACCTCACATGACTCTATATAGAATTAAGAAAATAATTTTAAAATTAAAATAGATAAAATTGAGAGTCTCCATCAAAATTAAAATCGTAATCAATTCCATATTGGAGCCCACTTTCACAATCAATTGCAAAATCAAGCAATCAGCTGTAAAATTAAATCACCTGAGCTTCATATATTATAACTACAAGAAATCTCACTTTTGGTGGCGGATCAAAACCACTGCTAAAAAGTGAAAAAAACCGCCACTAAATCAATTAGCAGGGCACATATATGTCCGCCGCATATTTAGCCGTTAAATATACCTGTCACTAATGGGTCTTTTTTCCCGCAAAAAGTCCCTATAGTGGCGGAAATCTTTCACCACTAATTGCATAAATCTCCTCTGTTAAATGGTGCGATTCAAGTCTGAGAAAAATGTCGTATTTGCCCTAGGGGCGTACATCAGTTGTATTAGCGGCGGAAACTTTCAACGCTATAGGATCTTCTCGCGTCACTTATATGCGTTCGCCGCTAATAGTATCTTTCAGAGACACTCGTCATAGTCCGCCGCTAAAAGGCTTTTTTCTTAACAAAAAATAATACTCGTGTGTGATATGTGGCCATTTGTCATTATGGTCCAACGATGTAAAGTTCACCAGATGAATGCTTTGGATTTCAGTGTGTTTCGGGGTATTTTCGTAAGTAAAGGTTGAATCTTAAACAAGGAGAGTTTCAAGGGTATTCTTAGTCGTAATCATGCTGCGTAGACTGCAGAGACTGTGATTCCCGGTCCTCTGGGGCTCTGGTTCATCCATGCTGAGTACATAGATCAAAATTATATATATATAGGGAAATGATCAGGTGAGAACTGTTCTCACGGTTCAAATCGCGAGAACTATGGGTGGAGCCCACCTATCACCCAATCCATATCTTACAATAGATAGGGGTCCCCTTGATAGTCACACGCTCCAAGCTTTTGCACCAATGTGAATGAATTGGACCGTTTGATCGACTATATATCCATATGAATGAACTAGGCTTGTCGGTCATAGATGAAGGGGTTATGAGCATGGGATTGAGGCCAAACTTGATATTCATGGTGGTCCCATATAGATATTTCAATCCCCACCATTCTCATCCCAAAATGAGACCCCAGTGGACCCTATATATATTCCTAATAATCTTAGTGGAATAGAGTTGGTTCCAGTACGGATTGAACATTTAATTATGATCATATATTTAATCGAATGGTTAATTTTTACAGCTAATTTAACTTCAAGTAAAATTTTAAATAGATGTGCCCCCAGTGTAGAATTCCACCATTAATTTGGAACCTTAGTATGACTCCTTTTTTTTTTTTTTTTGAAAGATACCTTAGCATGACTCCTCAGTAGGCCTTGATTAACAGAAATACAAGTATCTTTTGTGATGGTGGGCCTATACTTTTATTGTAGTCAAAACGTGATTCTGGACCATTTAGAAGCCATGGATGGACGAAGAAAAAATAAAAAATAAAAAGAAAAAGAAAAACTTACCGGAAATGGTCCCTATTGTCCCAAACACTGATCCTGTCCTGGTTGGTGAGGATCCAACCGTCCTATCCCTTGGCTGATCCAATTGTCCGGTCGACTGTTTTGGTGGGCCCCACAGATGCCATGTTGTCCTTCGAGATCGCCATTGGGGACGGGCTTCCGAGGACCGAGCCACACTTGCACCACTTCTCCGATGGCACATGTCACCTAGCGGGCATGAGAACCCGGACCTAATTACAAGCCCAACTCAAAGCCTTTGTATCATAATATCATATTGTACAATATATATATATATATATATATATAGGGAGGTGCTCTTGTGAGAGACACTCTCACCTTAAAGTAATAGGATTTGTTTTGCCATGTCATCACGCATGGAGCCCTCCTTTAACAAAAATACGCAAGAAAAAAATATACGTTTGGCTTTGATGTGGGCCACTGCACGTCTCTAGATTTATCTCATCTCCTCACATCCAATTCAAATTCAAATAAGTTTTTCATTTTTTATTCTTTCTTAAACCCACCCGAAACCCCTACATCTGCAAAACTTGACTGGTTTTTATCAAATCTTAAATGGTTTGATTTTAAAATGTGTTCAATTGATTCACTGGGGCCCATTCCTTTTGAACTAAATTGAACTAAAATTTGATAGGAGAAATTAGCGAAAGGTCCCTACAAGTCCATGTTTCCAGCCTCCAGTCCAAGGAAAAACTTTTTAAGGTCTTTGGTCCATTCAGCTAGACGTTTTCCAGCCTTAGGTCCCTGTGCACACATGTTTTCATTTTTTAAGACAAAAATGCCCCTGTAACTGTTTACCGTCGGACGCAAGGCATAAAGTAGGAAGAGTAGCGAGAGAGGGGACTAGTCACCAGTCCAGCCAAGCGCTGCCGACGTCGCGACATGTAATGCTTGTGCAGGCCCACATGTAGAAAGGGCAAACTCGGGACCACGGCAAAACACAGTCCATCATTTAGATTATTCCAATATCTGAGTTTACCGATCACTAGATCCATCGCCTCACGAATTTATGGCAAGTGGAAGCCTAATAGCAGAATGGTTCATGACACACGTCGAAGATTCAGATTAAAGTTGCTTATCTTTTTTTTACTGACTGTAGCAAACCTCGATTATTGGGCTTAATGTCGACTCTTTCTGTCTTTTACCGGTGAGATTGAGATCCATCCTTATCCTCATCCTCCCTTTTCTCATTTCTTATTGCTTACTTCTTCTTGTGCTCTTGATCTATTCAAGTTGTAGAGAGAAAAAGAAAAGGAAGACGAACGAGAGAACATGGCGCTACAGGTAGTAGAAGACAAATTTATTTCAGAATTCAGATAAATAGTAAAAAACAATTAGATAGATTTGACGAGAATTCAGATAAATTTATCCAGAACTCAGATAAATTTGACGAAAATTCAAATAAATTTGTCCAGAACTCAGATAAATTTGACGAAAATTCAGATAAATTTTACAAAAACTCAGATAAATTTGTCAAAAACTCAGATAAATTTGTTAGAAACTTAGATATATTTGCCAAAAATGAAGATAAATTTATCAAAAACTTAGATAAATTTGCAAAAATCAACCTCCGGCGATGGGAATAGTTAATGTCCGGTAATGAACGGTGACAAACAACGGTAGGAGCGGCTGCAAATCAAAACCCCAATGAATCACACCTCCATCACCACCACAAATTAACAAAACCAATGAAGAAGGAGATGAATTAATTTGAAAAAACCCTCAGTTTTAATCAACCCCACAAAACCAAAAGAAGAAAAACAAGAAAAAGAAGACAAAGGAGAAGTTGCATAGAGAGAGATGGGTGGTAATGGAAAAACCAGGTGGAAGATCTCTTAACATATTCTACCTACTAAAAACCAGGTCCTCAGATAAATTTGATACGAGGACTAGGATATAGGCTGGGCTTTCGTAGCTAGTTAGGTTAGAACCAACCCGCACCAAACCCAACCTCCTTCTTCTTCATCATCATGTTCTGTTCCAACTTCAACAGTCAACGGAACCCATCGCCTCTGACTCTAAAACCCTCCCCTACCCCCATGCCATGCCTCTAACGCTCTCCTCCTCCTCCTCCTTCTGCCAGAAAATGACCTCCTCCACCGATATCCTGTCGGCGGTAGTGGACTCAATCACCCACTCCCTGTCGGAGTGTAACTCATGGTCACTCATCTTACAAACGCTTCACATGTAAATAAAGTGTTACTTGCATGTGGTTTACAAAGATCCAAATGTCACCCGCTCCCTGTTACATCTATCCAGAAGCGCATGATAGCAATAGGCACGTGGCTCGCACTCCTCGACTCTGCTTCGTTTCAAACCCGGATCTTTGCAGCAAGGCGACAATTTAGAGAGGGGTAAATTGGTCTTTTCAGGTACCCATAAGTGTGAGAGGGACCTTTGACAGCATGACTTTTTTTTGTGGACTGTTAGCAACAAAGTTATATTATGAGGGACCTCCGACCAAAAACCCCAATTTGATAAGACATTAGGGTAGTGGATGAGTCTAGGACTCTTACTTTTCTAGGCCTTTTGGCAAAGATCAAGGAGAGTTATCGTGAGAAGGATTCTTATCTTCAAAATAGAAAACTTAAATTTAAGACTTTTTTTTTCCAGAAAAGTCTTCTTTTCGACAAAGCAGAAGACGGTGAGAAGTAGATCCGTCCTCTGTTGCCCAATTGTAGGAATCGGAGAAGAAGGGCATATTTATCCTTTTTGGTTTTTATCGCCGGACTCAAGGAAGACAAAGGATCCAAGTTCATGCTCTTCGTCGTCGGTGGAGGTCACTAGAGCCGAAGAAGGATTGTCATTGCCGATGCTTGCATCGCCCAAAGTGGAAAAGAGGTTTGGTTCCTGTTGCAGAACCGAACATGAAGACTGTCGATCTGGGTTCTCAACTGGGCCAACCCAGGTCAAATCCTGATCCATTTTTTATAAGCCCAAGCCCATCGCACCACATGTATCCTTCTTCTATTCAATTATGTATTCAAGCATTGTGTTATATGTCTTTGTGACAGTTACCATACTGATGGCTCTAAACACGATATTTGCCCCATAACTGTTGGATAAGTTATAATTCCCGGATAACTGTTTGTACAGAAAAGAAGCGATTTTACCCTTTATTGTGGGATATCCTGAGGCTGTAGGATATCCCAGGTTGCGATATCCTATGGATGTACTTGGGGTCCCATGTTCTCGTGCCTTAGCATTTTTAAATTATCTTTATTTTTATTTTTGTGCTCTTTTTGTTGTCTTTTGTGGAGTTCATATAGACGGCCACCGACATGAGGGCTTTTGAGCATCTGGATGAAGGAGACGGAGAGGTTAATCATGTAAGCAGAGTTGGAGAACCAGAGGTTGAGAGCATAGAGGGCACCGATGGGGACCACCGAACCGATGTATCGCTCACGGGACATAGAGATTGCTCGACAACGTGGAAGACTCGCACCAGAAGAAATGCGATCGAGGAGCAGAAGAGCATTTGGATCATGGTGAGCGAGATCAGGTAGAGCCAGTTGTACATCTTCCAGTCGAGGATGTATTTGTTGTAGACGATCACCATAAACAAGAGGAAGATCCAGATCGCCACGTATGAATATGATAGCATGATCTTCTTCACCATGCTCGAGTTGAGCGAGGAGCAAGAAGATGAAAAAGAAAAATCTTTCCCAACTGATTTAGGGCTTTTTTTTTTATTGAGATCAATGAAGGAAATGGAAGATAGGTTTTTAGATCTTGATCTCCCTCTTCTACTTCTGTTACTTGTATTTTTTATTTTTATTTATTTATTTATTATTATTATTTTGTGTTGAGAGGGTTGGGTGTTTTTTTTTAGGGGCATTCGGCGACGGGTTCCTGAATATTTCACTTTATGGCCTTATATCCATAAAAAAAGTCATGCAGCTAAAGGTCCCTCTCACACTTATGGGTACCTGAAAAGACCAATTTACCCCTCTCTAAATTGTCGCCATATTTATATAAAGCCGGCGAAGACGAAAGCCCGATATGGATATATTCAGAAAGTGCGCATGACGTTATGATCTGACACGTCCTATCTTGATCTGCGACACATGTAAAGTCCAAGGACACCTGTCAATTCTTTGCTTGCAACCTCTTCACATTTTATATAATTGCTTGGTGAACATTTTTGTCTGGTTGTGCTTATAGATCAGATCCCTGGTGAAGGAGATCCATATGTTGCTTTTTTTGTCGACAAGGTAAAACCCCGTTTGTTGTTCGTCTTCGGTCTTCATAAGGCTCAAGTAATAAATATTGCTTTCAATGAAGGACATTTTTGCCTGGCTTCTCTCCCTGATCTAGAGCCGTTTCTGGGGGGTCTCACTCAGACCTCTGCCGCCTCCACTTTCAGCTCTTCTTTTTGGCTTCTTTCGGATAGGGATGTCTCCATCTTCCAGATCGCCTGGGTTCAGTGCTTCTTTTTTGTTGTGTTCTATTTCTTATCTTTTGAGCTCTTTTTGGGGGTCTCCATTAGACCCATGTAATTCCTTTTTGTCCTAGCTTCTGGGTTCTCTTTTCTTTCAATTCAATTATCCTTAAAGCAAAAAAAAAGAAAAAAAAAGGACATTTCTATTTAGCAGGGTGTTAGGATGGATCCATCTTCTGAGATAGAGCTGCTGAACCTCGGTCCTGATCCAATGGAAGAAGAGTATGGTCACCCACTATCTTTGGATGTTTTCTTTACATAGTTGATTCTAGGGGCTTAGATTCACACCGGTGCTTCTTCCAATGTCATTCCTCCACCAGATAAATTTACGCAAAACTCAAAAAAATTTATAAAAAAACTCAAAACTCAGATAAATTTACGCAAAACTCAGATAAATTTCATACAAACTCATATATATTTGTCAAAAACGACACTGGCAAACCTTCTTCCTTCTCAATCGATCATATAGATTTGTCTAGAACTCAGATAAATTATTCTAGAACTCAGATAAAGTAGCCAAAAACTCAGATAAATTTACGCAAAACTCAAATAAATTTGACAAAACTCAGATAAATTTATGCAAAACTCAAATAAATTTCATATAAACTCATATATATTTGTCAAAAATGACACTGTCATACTTTTTTCCTTCTCAATTGATCATATAGATTTGTTTAGAACTCAGATAAATTGTTCCAGAACTCAGATAAATTAGCCAAAAACTCAGATAGATTTGTCCAGAACTCAGATAAATTTGACGAAAATTCAGATAAATTTGTCCAAAACTCAGATAAATTTGACGAGAATTCAGATAAATTTCACAAAAAACTCAGATAAATTTGTCAAAAACTCAGATAAACTTCACAAAAACTTAGATAAATTCCCTTCTCAATAAAACCTGCAACTAAGCTCTTCTATCTCCTCTCCCTCACCTTTCCTCGCTCTTTATCCAATTCGACGGAGACTGTCCAAGGCAACAAAACTTGAGATAAATTTACGCAAAGCTCAGATAAATTTTATAAAAAACTCAGAATGCAAATAAATTTACGCAAAACTCAAATAAATTTTATACAAACTCATATATATTTGTCAAAAACGACACTGACAGACCTTCTTCCTTCTCAATCGATCACACAGTCTGTATGCCACTCAAAATCAAGAAGTAATTCCGGCCTGCGGGACTGACTGCTTCTGGGCTTCAGCAAAAAAGGTCAGGTCGAACTGTCCTGGACCTGACTTGCAGCTACTGTTGGGCTTCCGGAGCGAGTGGGTCGAACCTGACCTGGAACTGACCCAACGGACCCGACTTGGAAGGGTCTCCTTCTTCCTTCGATTTTTGTTATAGAGTAGAGACTGCAGCCCCTTCCTTCCTTCCTGTGGTGGTCTTCTCCAACAACGATGGGAGGGCGGCTGGACTGGGGAGACGGCTGCGGCGGCGAAGAGAAACCGACGACGGCTGCGGTGACGATGGGCATGACGGCGATCATAAACTTGAATGCGTTCTGCAACTTTCCAAACTCGAGAAAACAACTTCAAGCCCCTTATTTTTTTTAATCTTAATCTCTCCACTTGTCAAAATAAGATAAGATACCTTTTGTCCTTTTGAAACCGAACCACAGAGAGTAATTTCCAGGCTTCGTTGCATCTCGCTGCTCGCGAGAGAAGAAGGAGTCTGCGAGCAGCCATTAAGATATCTTATCGTTGTCAGTTACATGGGCAATTTAGTCCTAAAAAATAAAAAAAGTGTGGGCTCAGGGACCTCTCACTGCAAACATTCTAGCTGAGTGGACCATAGGCTTTAAAAAGTATTTCCTTGGACTGGAGGCTAGAAACATTGACTTATGGGACCTTTCGCTAATTTTGCCTTTTTTTATGGGAGAGGAAGGAGATGGGAAGGGACTAGGGATTGGAGAGGAGTAGAAATAGAGGATCGAAGACAAGAATCACTGTAACAGAGGGTTTTTACCGAGTTATCTCCATCTCCTTTTACTTGGGTTGAAAGGAGGTGGTGAAACGTTTCTGAATATATCCTATAGATGTAGGATATTATCTAACGGTGCGATATCCTACAGCCCTAGGATATCGCATGGTAAAGGGTAAAACCGCCACAGTCGCGGCGTCTTTTTCCGTACGAACAGTTATCCGGGAATTATAATTTTTCCAACATTTATCGGGCAAATGTTGGGTTTAGAGCCATCCGTATGGTAATTGTCCCTATGTCTTTGTATGAGGACTTCATATGATTGATTGATAGTAGTGATCATGTTCCTTGATCTCATGCCATTGATCATATGTATTGGATTTTTTTTAATAAATTTATTCGATGAATTGATGCCAATGATCACAAAGTATGGATTTTTCTTCATAAATTGATTTGATGAATTGATCCCATTGATCACATGATTTAGTTTTTTTTAATCAAGATCTGATTTCAATTATTGTAATGTGCTTGATTAATTGGATAGAATCAAAGCATTATAATGACTTTTGCAACCATGTGTTAAAATATGTGGTCAATCCAACGGTGGACCCAATCTAATTTAAATAAATCTTAGATCAAAGTTAATGTTTTGTTAATGTGATTATATGGATACTGTTACTTTATTTTGTTGTTGTTGTTGTTGTTGTGTAAGTCATTGTTCATCAAATTCAAAAGGGGCCTCTTTTGTCAATAACTGACGCAAGGGTTTAGCAATTTTGCTAAAGCCCGTAATGAATCTCCTATAAAAAGTAGCATGGCCAAAGAACGATCGTATATGCTTGACCGTCCGTGGTGGTGGTAGGTTAGATATCAGATCAATCTTTGTTCTATCTACCTCAATTCCCTTTTCAGAAATAATGTGCCCAAGGACTATCCCTCTCTTCACCATGAAATTACATTTTTCCCAATTTAAGACTATATTTCTCTCTTTACACCTAAGCAGCACAAGTTCCAGATAGTGCAGGCACTCTTCAAAATCATCTCCAAAGACTGAAAAATCACCCATGAAGACCTCATGGAAACACTCAACTATATCCAAAAAAATACTCATCATACACCGTTGAAATGTAGCAGGTGCATTACATAACCCAAAGGGCATGCGCCGGTAGGCGAAAGTTCCAAAGGGACAAGTGAAGGTGGTCTTCTCCTGATCCTCTGGTGCGATCAGAATCTGGTTATAGCCAGAACAACCATCGAGAAACAATAATATGAATGTCCGGCTAATCTCTCTAGCATTTGGTCCATGAATAGGAGTGGAAAATGATCTTTCAGTGTGGCTGAAATCAGTTCCAATAATCTCTCTGCACACTCTCAGTCCGGTTTGTACTCTTATTGGCACCAATTCATTTCCTTCATTTTTCACTACTGTGATCCCTAGTTTCTTTTAACCACATGTATCGGGCTTACCCATTCACTATCAGATAGTGGATAGATCACCCTACATCCAGTAATTTCAAGACTTCCTTCCTGACTACTTCCTTCATTAGAGGATTCAGTCTCCTATGTGGTTCATGAGAAGTTTTTGCATTTTTTTTCCCAAAAAGACTCTATGTTGGACGGCATATGAGTAGGCATGTCAATGGGACGGGCCGGGCCTGGGCTTGGGTTGTCCAATCCCGTCCCGAAAATAGGACGGGCCTGCCAGGTGTTGCCCAATCCCGGCCCTAAATTGAACGGGCTTACATCTAATCCCATCCCATATGGGCCTGGGATGGGACAGGGTCGGGCCTGGGCTTAGCCCGATCCTGGACATAAGGAAAATATTTTCTAATTATTCCTACTGTCTCCAGACACCTGGTGTGAATCGAACTTTAAACCCTCCTCCTTTTTTCTGGGCTTGAGACCGGCAATGTAATGCAACAAGCAACATGGCGGAGTTAAAAATTTTTTTTCCTGTGACAGTAGAGAATCAGAAAATCAATAGAAATGAATGAGTATCCTATATAGGCTATATTCGTCAAGTAATGTCGGAACGGTTAAAACCTTTTTTTTTCCTGGTGAAAGTAGAAAATCAGAAAATCAATAGAAATAAATGAGAATGAGTATCCTATATGAGTCAAGTTAAAGTAATGCAAGATCGGTTGAAAATTTTTTTTTTGACCGGTGAATGTAGAAAATCAGAAAATCAATAAAATGAATGAGAATGATTATCCTATATGAGTCAAGTAATGTAAAAAAGAAATCAACATAAATTATTTTTCTTTTAATATGTCTAAAACATCAATTAGTGCATTCCCATCATTGTCTAAATCACCATCACTAGTTGGGTCATGACTAAACCAATTTTGGGCACAAACTAATGCTTCTACCGTATCTGGTTTCAAAGAAGTCTTCAAAGAATTCCTATGTGGGTCAGGTACCCTCCCACCTGTGCTAAATGACTTTGTAGCGGGCCGGGCCGGGCCTGAACGAGCTGGGTTGTTAATTTCTACCCAGTCCCAATCCCATTTTGGGCGGGCTTTAAAATGTATTGTCTAAGCCCAGCCCACTGGATTCAAATTTTTTTAAAAGCCCTGTATTTTCGAGCTTGGGCCGGGCCGGGCCGGGCTTTTTACCCGTTTCAACGCGTCCCATTAACAGGCCTACATATGAGCTTATTCCTTTGATGTCTGTTATAGACCACCCTATAGCTTCCTTGTGTTCACTAAGAAATTTTATGAGCTTTCCCTCTTGGACTGAGTTCAAATCTGAAGCTATAATGACAGGAAGGGTTTCTGACGGGCCTAAGAATACATATTTCAATGTATCTGGCAGCTGCTTGAATTCTAACTTAGGAGGCTCTACAACAGATGGGATAGGTGTGGAGACATATGTGGTCAGAGTTTCATGCTTCAGTTGCCACCTGGTGCAGTCCATGACTGGGGCTGAGTTCAACAAAGCATTTACTTCCTTAATGTGTCAATCTATGTCAAATTTAGTTCCAAAATGTGCCAGACAGGCTTCTAATGGATCCTCGAGATTTAAATGGGGCATGTTTCATGAATATAATTGTCTTCAAATACCCCATTATCCTCAACAAAAGGTTTGATAAGTTCACAAAATTGGGTCATTAGGTCATCATTTCACGAGCATTTTTGGACTTAATTAGGTTTAGCTGCATAGATTACACTCAATTTCATGATTTCATGCATTTGGGGTTATTTTTGGAAACATGGCCAAAATAGGTCAAAATTCATCACATTGCATGACTTTTATGAAATTAGGGTTTTTTCACCTCATTTATCACCCCAAAATTAGTTTTTTGGCTTCATCAATGCATACTTGTTATTTTTGGCACCATGTGCTATTTTTGGAAAATGTCATTTCGGTGCATCATTGGGCATGTAGGGTCCCTTTCATGGTTCATATTTATTTTATGATTAGTGTTAAAATTGCCTCTTTCAATTTGTAGGATAAATCAAGAAAGTGGGGCCCGCGCATTGATGGAATTTGAGAGAGAAGTAAAAATGAAAAGTCAAAATCTCAAGAAGCAAGAAAAGAAAGAAAAAAAAAAGGAAGAAAAGAAAGTAGCCAAGAAAATCCTCATATGATGGGACGTCCAAGTCATGGTGCTACATGCCATTGGAATCCTATGTGGGGTCCACCATTCACCAACCAGCCATTTGGGCTTCATTAAAGAGAATGTTACACGTCCATGATGGGGTCATTTCCCTTGGACGTCCAACCCATATAGGATCTTTTAATTTGTGCAAAAAGCTGAGTTTTTGGGAAATTCATATCATGAGCATATTTGGAGATTCTAAAAGAGACTCACAAGGAAAGAGTTGCATATCAAAACACTCAGTTTGGAAGAGATTTTTCTACAAAGTCAAGGTCTTTTCAACAAAGAAATTAGCTTGGAGGCTAAGCAAGGAATTTCTACACAAAAGGAAATGCGAACCCTGATACTAAGGAGATTTCTTAGCTCACCAAGACATTTCAAAAAGCATAAAAGGGAACCAACCAAGGGGCTGGACGTCCATCACCTTAGGAAGAGCTCACTTTCTCTCTCCATCCATCCCTCCACCCTCTTTCTCTATATTCCCTTCTTTACTATTTTTTCTAGTCTTCTAGGGTACTAGTTGGTCAACTTTATTCAAGAAGATGATGGAAGAGTAGTGTTCTTAATTTCATGTATTTTCAAGTACGAGGAATAAAACAAAGTATTTTGATTGATACTGCGTGCAATCAACCTCTTTAAATTGGTACGTGATTTTTCATTGTTCTAAGTTGTTTGATATGTTGCTTTTGTGAAAGATACATCATATGCTTAGGTTTAGTCAATGAAATTTAAGTTTTTGACACCGCTGGCGGGGATCACTATTAAAGGTAACCTTTTAACTTTCCTATTTAAATTCTTCATTACTTTTGGCATCATTCTAGAAATAGGAGGTGCATGTATGGAATGTTAAAACTGCCCTAATTTGGATTAGGAAAGTGCATGAAATGCTACCAACTCACATCATTTGTTTTTAGAAAAATCCAATAAGTTACCAAAACTTTTCCAACTTGCTTCCGATTTTTAAGGATTTATTTTTTGTAGTTAACTCCTTAAGGAAGGAAAGTAAAACTAAGGCCTAAAGTTGTGTTCTTTGGTTAAACTCGATGCCTAAGGAAAGCCTTGTCCCAAAAGGGGAAATAGACAAGCTATTCAAGGCAAGGGGTTTTTAAGCGGGACTGTTGTGACCTCACCTTACCTGGGGGCTAACCTGGTCGAGTTAACTTCATAAGTTCGAGTTAAGGGCTAAGGTGAACTTTTTGACCTTTAGTGAGGTTAGTTGCAGTTCTAAGTTAGTTTCTTTACTAAAACCAGTTTTTAAAAAATCAAAAATTCAAGATTCCCAAAAAGAAGGATAGGTTCCCGCTAATTTGGCAAAGAGATTCAGGGCACATATTAAGAAGGAAGGAGTCTCCAATTAAGAGAAATATTGAAAACTTTGAATCTCCAAATCCATCAAGTTCTTTGAGACCATCACCAATGGCGAGTGGGTCCGGTAGTGGCAACAACCGTGATGATCGGAATGGCCAAACTGACAATGATAATAATGGGGTGGTTAACCAAAGGACTAGGAGTTTACGAGAATACTTTCAACCCACACGGACAACCACACCTTGCATGGTCGTCCCACCCAATGTGGTAAATTTTGAAATAAAACCGGGCGTGATACAATTACTCCCTAAGTTCCATGGCCTCGATTCAGAAAGTGCGTGCTCGCATTTAAGAGAATTTGAAGAAGTATGTGCCACTTTACACTTTAATAATATTGGGGAGGACATAGTCAAATTCAGATGTTGCCCTTTTTCACTGAAGGAGAAGGCAAAAATATGGTTGCATTCCCTTAGGCCCAACTCGATTGCCATTTGGAATGTTATGGTGAGAGAATTCTTGAAAAAGTTTTTCCCGCTTCACAAAACCAACACTTTGAGAAGACACATGATGAACTTCAAACAAAAAGGAAAAGAGTCTTTCTTTAAGTGTTGGGAATGCTTCGAAGAGCTCTTGCAAGCCTGCTATTGAGTTCATGAATTTGCACATTTACGCATCATTTTAGGATAAATTAGGGGTTTAATTAGGTGAATTGCATCATTATTCATCTAATTACATCATTTCATGCATTTTCACCTAGGAACTTGAATCTTCATATTTTTCATACATTTTCTGCATTAACTTAGAATATTATACAAATTTTCTCTGAAGAGTCCCAGTTGGAGTAGGACTCTGTCCGGATGGGTCTCACTTCAATATGGGCCCTTCAGTATTTGATGTGTTGAATTAAAATGTGCAGAAAATGAGAATTGCTGGCCTCTATCACGGAACTCACTTTCAAGCACACATAGTCATCATGGGCCCTCTATTACTGATTGAAACTTGAAAAGAAGTAAATTGAAGAACTCACCACGTGGACCCCACACACAAGCCATGTGAAAATCAATCAAAGGAGACGTCCACCCATCATGTCAGTTGAAGAGTCCTAACTAGAGTAGAAGATTTCTCATAGGGCCCACTATTCAAGCATATGAAATGTCCTACATGGCAGGGTCCGTAGTAGTTGCAGATTTGAAATTATTAATCGATAATTGAAAGAGTACAATTCAGATTGGAACAAAAGAATAAGAGTTTGAATCATCCACATCTCATCTCCTTTCGAAAATGAAAGTTGTGCAGAGAAAGAATCAATTGCAAATCAAATTTCAAAAGTTAATCCCATTTTTCTTAGGATAACTCATCTTCAAATGACCATAACTTTCAATCCGACCGTTGGATCGATGAAATTTACCTACTGTTGGAAATCTTATTCAGAGTAGATATCATGGAGCCCAAGAATGTGTAAATCAGAGCTAAATTGACAAAGTTATGGGCCAAAAGATTTTCATATTCATTTTTAGACGGGATTGCAATTAAATCCACACCGTTGATAATCAATTGCTGCACATCCCTTATGGGACCCCATCTGAAGATTAGCCAAGCCATCCAGAGGTTTTCAGAAGCTTCCACCTCATTCAAATTCAAACAAGATAAAAGATATACCTTATAAATGAAGATAAATCAAATTTGCAAAGAAGGTGTCCAGATTCAATGTATCTGTAAGATAACCGGAGTTATAATAGCAACCAAAAGGAAGCATATGAAAGACACTCCCTCCCTTGGAGGTCCACCATTATTCTCTCTCATCTTTTTCTTCTTTTCCTAATTAATAGAATTTCAGAATTATTTTTGGATATTCTGGAGCCCTGTTCTAGAAATTAGGATTTTTAGAAGAGAGATTTCTGAGAAACTATTGTACAAGAAGATGCTATCAATGAAATTACTTATGGAGTTCTTTTCAATGGCTAGCTAAATTTTTAGATTTGAGCACACAGATGAAGCTAGCAAGATAATTAATCCATCTATGCAATTATTCTACTATTTGTCTCAAAATAACTCAGATCAGAAACAATCTGATGGAATTCCAATTTTCCAAGGGTCTGGGTGTGACCATTGAAAAGTTGCGTAATGGTCTGCTGGAATTGAGCAGTGCTCTAATTTTTTTTAAGGCAAAATGAAATAATCTAAGTTTAAGGGCCTCCTCGGTCATGTGATTGATTCTCATGGTCCCACAAATGTCCTCAAATTCCCTAACATGTTGATATGGATTTTCCTAGTCTAGCCCATGAAATATTGGGAGCATCTGGATCATGCCAGATTTCAGCTCAAATGTGGCAATGGTCTGAGGCAGGGTGATGCAGGATGGTGGAGTTATCCTGGTGGGGTACATGTAGTCTTTCAAAGTCATGGGTGAGTCCTCTTAATCAGCCATCCTAACAATTTCTTCAAAGATTGAAGACTTTCCGACAACAGTTAAGGCTAATTCGGGCTCTATCCTGACTAACATTTTACTCTTGCGTACCCACAGTTTCTCTCTCTCTCAGGTCTAGAGCGCATGCATCGAGTTCAACCTTAAAGAAATGTAAGCTTAATCTATATGCGGGGCACTAATGGCATTACTAGATGATGCACAAGCAGTCAAGCACAAAGATTGAGCACAATAAATTATCTTAGGGTTAGCCTAACTCGCTAGACTGCTCCTAACTGGTTTGAAGAGTACACTAAGGCATCCAATCCAGTCTTATGAAGCCAAATCGACCAGGTAAGTCCCCAGGATGAGTGGTGGGGTCACAATGCACTTGGTAAGGGTCCCGCTTAAGAACCAAACTCCTAGAATAGAGTATGTCACCCTTTTTTGTAGGGACATGACTTACCTAGACATCAACTTGACCAAAGAGCGCAACTGGTGCAACCTTTTGTGGTCTTCGTCCTAATGAGCTCGAGTCCTATGATCTCATTTCTACTTGATCTTAATTAATGGTTAGGTTACTATGTGAAAGGTGGTTAAACCTAATTGGGCAAGGATCTGGTGATGAAATCCAGTCCTTATCTTATTGGGGTATATTGCCCTTAACTAAGTGTGTGGGTCCAGTTTACTTGGTGTGTCAATCACACAATCATACTTACTAAAATTTAAATCACCCAAGTCCCACTCGCAAGTAAAAGATTCGTGGGATAAAGTTTAGAAACTCTTACAGTGGGCCCACGCTAATCCTTAAACTGTGTAAGGATAACCTCTTTTGACAAAGTTTGCAATTCTGAGAGTAATTTATTTTTAGCAATTCTGAGAGCAACTTGTTTGCTTAGAGCAAATCCACGCAGTTTCCTATTTTTATGCAACTCTCCTCTTAGCAAGGTAACCTATCCAAAAGGAACTCTTGTTAGTAAATCCTAAGTTAACAAACCAACTCAAAAGTCTATCTTATCCTAAAAAAAATAAATAAAAATTCAAAATACACCAAGTTAATCAAAACTCTATCCAAAGTGGACTCTAAGTTATTAAAACAAATCAAAGATTCTATCTACAAAATAAAAAAAATCAGAAATTCTAAATTATCCAAACAAGTGTCTAGATATGGTTAGAGTTTTCAAAAAGTTCTCGATTATAAGAATTCCAATCTTATCCAATTCAAATTTCTGATTTTAAAAATCTAACTAATCTAAACAACTTGAGAGATAGAATTTTAAAATTTCTAACTACCTGATTTAAGAATTCAAAGGTTAGCATATTAATCAAAACAACCTAGTCCTAAAAATTTTAAACTCTACCTTTCCAATCCTAATCTAATCAAAACATTAGTTAAACCAATCTAAAATATTTTTTTATGGGTTTATTTACTGAAATTCGGAATTAAAGGAAATAATACAAAACAATTTTTTTTGGTTTTTTTATTAATTATTTATTCTGGAAATTCAATTAATTATAAAAAAAATCAGAAAAACCAGAAAAGTCAGAAAAATTAGCAAAGTGAAATACTAACTAATACTAATTGCAAGTAACATTACTGATGCAAATTAGATGACTAAACAACTAATGCAACCTAAATATGAGCATGTATATGAATCTAATATAAAAAAATTCAGATTTTTAACAAAACTCAGACTTGGTTCCCGGGCAACGGCGCCAAAAGCTTGATGTAAAATTAAATTCAATCTTTTAAAATTACTACAAGTGCACATCTATCTCGTTGAGACAGTGGCAATTACAGGTCGATCCCACAGGGAGCACTACTAAGTTAAAATTTAAAATCTATTTTTTTTAAATCAAAGATTAATGAATAATTGAGATCTAAGAAAAACTAGAAGAATTCAAAAACAAACTAATCAAATATATAAAAAATAGATCAGAGCATCCAGAATCCACTAAGCAAGATAATTAATCCATCTATGCAATTATTCTACTATTTGTCTCAAAATAACTCAGATCAGAAATAAATCAATGTTTCGGATCCAGAGGATTTGTCTTTTGCAAAAATCAATTTTAATAAAAAGAATAAGGTCATTACCCATGACCTCCTTCACCTCATAAAAGAATGAAAAATCATAAGAATGACTCATCAAATTAAGCATAAACTATCAAAGGATCTCAACCCTAAGCATAATCTATCAAAATAAGTATAAATCATCAAACTATTTTCATTAGAAAAATCAAAATAGAGGCTGCCTAAGGCATGAAGACAAATCTATTATTCTAATAGAGCATGCATTTAAAAGAGACAAGAAAGTAATAGAAAAATCACATAGATTAAATTAAAGACTTACTTAGCTTCATCTGTGTGCTCAAATTCAGAAATCTAGCCAGCCATTGAAAAGAACACCATAAGTAATTTCATTGATAGCATCTCTTTGTACAATAGTTTCTCAAAAATATCTCTTCTAAAAATCCTAATTCCTGGAACAGAGCTCCAGAATACCCAAAAATAATTCTGAAATTCTAATAATTAGGAAAAGAAGAAAAAGATGAGAGAGAATAATGGTGGACGTCCAAGGGGGGAGTGTCACTCGTATGCTTCCTTTTGGTTCCTATTATAACTCCGGTTATCTTACAGATACATTGAATCTAGACACCTTCTCTGCAAATTTGATTTATCTTCATTGATAAGGTATATCTTTTATCTTGTTTGAATTTGAATGAAGTGGAAGCTTCTAAAAACCTCTGGATGGCTTGGCTAATCTTCAGATGGGGTCCCATAGGGGATGTGCAGCAATTGATTATCAACGGTGTGGATTTAATTGCAATCCCATCTAAAAATGAATATGAAAATCTCCGGGCCCATAACTTTGTCAATTTAGCTCTGATTTGCACATTCTTGGGCTCCACGGATATCTACTCTGAATAAGATTTCCAACAGTAGGTAAATTTCATCGATCCAACGGTCGGATTGAAAGTTATGGTCATTTGAAGATGAGTTATCCTAAGAAAAATGGGATTAACTTTTGAAATTTGATTTGCAATTGATTCTTTCTCTGCACAACTTTCATTTTCGAAAGGAGATGAGATGTGGATGATTCAAACTCTTATTCTTTTGTTCCAATCTGAATTGTACTCTTTCAATTATCGATTAATAATTTCAAATCTGCAACTACTACGGACCCTGCCATGTAGGACATTTCATATACTTGAATAGTGGGCCCTATGAGAAATCTTCTACTCTAGTTAGGACTCTTCAACTGACATGATGGGTGGACGTCTCCTTTGATTGATTTTCACATGGCTTGTGTGTGGGGTCCACGTGGTGAGTTCTTCAATTTACTTCTTTTCAAGTTTCAATCAGTAATGGAGGGCCTATGATGACTATGTGTGCTTGAAAGTGAGTTCCGTGATAGAGGCCAACAATTCTCATTTTCTGCACATTTTAATTCAACACATCAAATACTGAAGGGCCCATATTGAAGTGAGACCCATCCGGACAGAGTCCTACTCCAACTGGGACTCTTCAGAGAAAATTTGTATAATATTCTAAGTTAATGCAGAAAATGTATGAAAAATATGAAGATTCAAGTTCCTAGGTGAAAATGCATGAAATGATGTAATTAGATGAATAATGATGCAATTCACCTAATTAAACCCCTAATTTATCCTAAAATGATGCGTAAATATGCAAATTCATGAACTCAATAGCAGGCTTGCAAGAGCTCTTTGAAGCATTCCCAACACTTAAAGAAAGACTCTTTTCCTTTTTGTTTGAAGTTCATCATGTGTCTTCTCAAAGTGTTGGTTTTGTGAAGCGGGAAAAACTTTTTCAAGAATTCTCTCACCATAACATTCCAAATGGCAATCGAGTTGGGCCTAAGGGAATGCAACCATATTTTTGCCTTCTCCTTCAGTGAAAAAGGGCAAAATCTGAATTTGACTATGTCCTCCCCAATATTATTGAAGTGAAAAGTGGCACATACTTCTTCAAATTCTCTTAAATGCGAGCACACACTTTCTGAATCGAGGCCATGGAACTTAGGGAGTAATTGTATCACGCCCGGTTTTATTTCAAAATTTACCACATTGGGTGGGACGACCATGCAAGGTGTGGTTGTCCGTGTGGGTTGAAAGTATTCTCGTAAACTCCTAGTCCTTTGGTTAACCACCCCATTATTATCATTGTCAGTTTGGCCATTCCGATCATCACGGTTGTTGCCACTACCGGACCCACTCGCCATTGGTGATGGTCTCAAAGAACTTGATGGATTTGGAGATTCAAAGTTTTCAATATTTCTCTTAATTGGAGACTCCTTCCTTCTTAATATGTGCCCTGAATCTCTTTGCCAAATTAGCGGGAACCTATCCTTCTTTTTGGGAATCTTGAATTTTTGATTTTTTAAAAACTGGTTTTAGTAAAGAAACTAACTTAGAACTGCAACTAACCTCACTAAAGGTCAAAAAGTTCACCTTAGCCCTTAACTGAGACCCATCCGGACAGAGTCCTACTCCAACTGGGACTCTTCAGAGAAAATTTGCATAATATTCTAAGTTAATGCATAAAATGTATGAAAAATATGAAGATTCAAGTTCCTAGGTGAAAATGCATGAAATGATGTAATTGATGAATAATGATGCAATTCACCTAATTAAACCCCTAATTTATCCTAAAATGATGCGTAAATGTGCAAATTCATGAACTCAATACACTCCCCAACCATGATCCACCAAGAATTTCCGTGAAAATAATAATAATAATTTTTTTTATAATTTTGGGCCGCCTAAACTTAGGAAAGAAAAACAGTCTTCCTCCCAAGGTGATAATGACGGCTTTCGCACTACTGTTTTTTTTAAGGGCGCAAGTTTTTTTCTTTTTTTTTCACACACATGTGACTGTGCAATGCCTAGGTCCCTTAAGCTTTCTAATTAACCCATGTAACGAGCATTAGGCCAATGACTCACAAACCAGATGGCTTTAGGGCACTAGGTATGTAAATACCCCTAAGGGCTTACTGGCTCTGGTTAAAAAGGCTACGAACCTAAACTAGTCACAAAACTTTTTATTCTTTTCAAGACTTCTAACTAAATACTTTTATTTATTTATATATATATTTTCTCTCTTTTTTTTTACGGTTCCCAACAATAGGCAGCCCTTTCCATGTATTCACCCGTCGAACCAGGAAGCTCTGTAAACTAAGGGTCGGTTTTCCATTTTATTTTTCAATTATCAAAGAAAAACGGAAATCTTAGCTTCACATCCAAAACCTTAAAAACGTATACAACATGTGTAAAAGTGAGGGATCAAAATTCAGCACTTTTCCAAAAATCCTTTCCATAAATAAAATAGTGAACCATTGTTTTGTTTTGCTCAAAATAAACATCTTCAGCCAATAAAAACTCTCTCGAAAGTTTTGCTCAATTTTTTTTTAAAATATCCTAAAAACCAAAGCAAAGTGAAAAAAGAAAATGTAGAATAAAAAATTGAACAAATGATCACATGTCAAGTTCTAACTCCTGCCCACATCATGGATTCGAAACATGGCGCGTAATTGGTATGTTTTATGATGGGTTAATGTTGGAACTTGAGATGAATTTGAGATGACTTGAAAGTCTTTTGATGAATTGAAGAAGTTAGCATCTCAAGTATTAGTTTGAGTTGGAATTCTTGTCAACACATTGTCACAAACATGATGATAATAAGCTGGTGTTGATAGAGCTTGAAAAGGAGAAACAGAATTGAAACAGTCTGGAATTAAGAATTCCTGATGCAGAGCACGCGGTCGACCGGGCTGTTCATGCGGTCGACCGAGCAAGAAGAAACCTGCAGAAAACAGAAAAAGGCACCTCTCAGTTATTTTCATGACACAGTGTGTCTTCGGTCGACCGAGCCCTCAGGATGTCGACCGAGCTCGATAAGTGACTATTTCCAGTCAGTGTATGATGTCGACCGAGCACAGTATGATGTCGACCGAGCACGGGAACCAGAGTTGCGCAGAATTAGAAGTTTTGCACGAAAATTCAGCACAGTTATCTATTTCGTTTGGGAATCTTTCTAAACGAATTGTAGCCCGTTTTGAATACAATTAAGGGTTATTAAAACCTATATAAAGGCATGCTTGGGTCGTTCATAAATACACCAAGAAGAGACACCAGAAGAGAAGAGTTTTAGAGAGTTATAGAGAGAGTTTTGGAGAGAAGAAGAGTGCTGGTGCTGTGTTGCTGTGTTGCCGCATTATCAGACGTTTTCTACAGCAATTGTGGACGAGATTATGCTCTAGAAGATGGTGATTCGTCCATGAGTTAAGTGTCTCTCTTTATGCTTTAGATTTCAATTTGTAAGGGATTGAGAGAGAGAGAATTGTAGAGGGGAAGGGCTGTAGACAGAATTAATCTTCCATTCTGTTTTCACATCAAGTTGGTGCTTGGTGTCTGGGGTTTGGTGATCCTATCTGTGGGTGCAGATAAATTGTAAAGGGAGTCGGTGCTTCCTAGATAGTTGGTGCTATCTGAAACTAAAGGGAGTCGGTGCTTCCTAGATAGTTGGTGCTATCTGAAACTAAGGGTTGGTGCTCTTTGTCGTTGTAGCGACTAAATAAGATTCAGATCTGTCCCGGATTGGTGTTCGGACAGTCTTTGAACCGTGGACGTAGCCTTTCGGTGAACCACGTTAAATCTGGTGTCATTGTGTGATTTGACTTGTTTTGTTGTTGAATTGGACCTGTTTTTAGAAATCACTGATTCACCCCCCCTCTCAGTGATCGCGGTATCCAACAATTGGTATCAGAGCGAGGTTCCCTTGATCAGTTTAATACGCTAAGGGTGATCTCTTGTCAAATCACATGGCGGTCAATACAGGGAATATGAAAGCACCTCTGTTTGATGGTTCTAATTACTCCTTTTGGAAGATTAGGATGCAAGCCTTCATCAAATCTCTTGGCTATGATGTTTGGGAGTCTGTCAGAGCCGGTTACAATGCTGCCACCGTACCCAATGATACAGCATCGAAGAAGTTGGCAGACAACGACTCCAAGGCGCAGAATGCACTCTTTAGTGGCCTTGTGGACAGCGAGCTTGTCAAAGTAATTGCATGCAAAACAGCCAAGGAAATTTGGGACAAGTTGCAAAGCATACATGAAGGTGATGAGAAGATTAAAGAAGCCAAATTGCAAACCCATCGCTCTCAATTTGAATCTCTTCGCATGGAGGAAAGCGAGAATGTTGACTCGTATATGCAACGAGTGAATGAAGTCACGAATGACATTCGTGGACTAGGGGAGGAGATTAAAGAGCCGGTCATCGTCAAAAAGGTTCTAAGATCTCTTCTTCCCCGGTTTGATTCAAAAGTCTCAGCCATTGAAGAAGCCAAAGATCTGAATGCATTTTCCATGGATGAATTACATGGTTCTCTAACTGCCTATGAGATGCGCATAGGAAAGACGTCTTCATCTGATAAAGAAGCCGCCTTCAAAGTTCAGAAAAAGGCAAAAGAGACTGCTGGTCATGATATTGATTCTGATGATGATGAGCTTGAGGCTCAATTTGTTAGAAAGTTGAAGAAAGGAAGCATTGGCAAGTACAAAGGGAAGCTACCCTTTAAATGCTTCAATTGTGGAGGTATTGGTCACTTTGCTGCGAAGTGTCCGCTAAAAGAAGACAATGAAAGTGACTCTTATGCTGAAAAGAGTAAAGGAAAGAGAAATTTCAGAAAAAGGGGCAAAGCTAAAAACTTTCTATGTCAACAAGATGACAGCACGTCTGAAACTTCAGACGATGATGAATCAACCGAAGCTCTCTTCATGGTCACTGTTGAAGAAGAAGAAGAAGAGCTAGATCCGGAAGAGGATGAGGAGGCTGAAGTCAATCTTGAAGAGGAACTCATAGCCGCACTTGAGGAGCTAAGCATGGAACGCAAATCAAGTAAGAAAAATCTGAAACTTCTCCATGAATCTGAAAGTTCTATTATTTCTTTGAAAACTCAAGTAGAAGAATATAAAAGAATGGTAGAAGTCCTTGAAAACCAAATAAGTATCAAAAAGGAAGAGGCTATGAAACTTGAAACTGAGATCGCTAGAGCAAAGGCTGAAAATTTGGAAAATAGTAAAAAACTCAAAGCGCTCCAAGCGATTGAAGGGACTATGAAACTCAATGAACTACTGAAAGTTCAAAGACCAGCCCACTTCAGATTTGGTCTAGGATTTGAGAAAGGTGAATCCTCTAAGATTGCACCTCCTAAAAGGAAAGAGTTTGTGAAGCAAGTCACTGCACCCTCTAACTCCATGAAGCCCACTCAACCTAGAAAGGAGTCCATTCCTGTTAGAAAGGTAATGAAGACTAACCAGCCACAAAGAAGATACAAATTCTATGGTTATTGCTTTCATTGTAATATGTTTGGACATAAAAGAGCTGATTGCAAATTCTATGTAAGAAACAGTCCATTTGTGACTAGGAATCCTTTTTCAATCCTAAGTAGCCACAAAATTGAGTGTTATATATGTTATAATTATGGACACTTGGCTAGGGATTGTAGGTTGCCTATTGCTAACCAATTTCAGGTTGAAAAGAAACCCAAGTTAGTTAAGGCATGGAGGGCAAAGAAAAGGGAAGGTAATCCCAAAGAATCTCTCATTGTGCAAACGGCATTCATTGCACAAAAGAAGACAGCACCATGGGTCCTTGATAGTGGTTGTTCAAGCCATATGACTGGTGATAAAGAGAAATTTGTCAAATTACAGCACTATGAAGGCGGTTCAGTGAAGTTTGGCAACAATGATGGTGCCAAAATCTGCGGAAAAGGTGTTATTCAGCTTATGGCAAACAAGATCAGATCTGAAGAAGTCTTATATGTGTCTGGATTGAGACACAACCTGCTTAGTGTGAGCCAGATCTGTGACAAGGGTCATGAAGTTATCTTCACAAAGAATGGGTTTGCCATCAAGAAGAGTAGCAACGGCAAAATAGTGGCAACTGGATCAAGAACTGCTGGAAATCTCTATACACTGTCAGATGGAGCTGAAAAGACCTGCTTGATGAGTCGGACAGAGGAAAGTTGGTTGTGGCACAAACGCCTTGGGCATCTAAGCTTTGATAACATGTCAAAGATTTGCAATTCAAAGGCTGTAAGAGGCATGTCTAAAGTTGAAAAGCCTTCCAATCCCATTTGCGACTCTTGCCAAAAGGGAAAGCAAACGAGGGTTATGTTCAAGTCAAAGGAGCATCATTCCAAGAAACCTCTTGAGCTAGTGCACACTGATCTCTGTGGACCGATGCGAACTCAAAGCACCAATGGAGATAAGTATTTCATGTTATGCATTGATGATTATACTCGTATGACATGGGTATTATTTCTTAAGCATAAGCATCAAGCACTTGATCGTTTTAAAGTGTTTAAAGCACAGGTTGAAAATCAATTGGAAAAACGTATCAAGATTTTAAGGTCTGATCGTGGAGGCGAGTTCACATCTGAAGAGTTCACTAAATATTGTGAATATCATGGCATTCAAAGACAGTACTCAGCCCCTAGAACTCCACAGCAAAATGGAGTTGTGGAACGGAAGAATCGCACCGTACAAGAGATGGCTCGTACGATGCTAAGTGAAAGCAAGATGGCTGACAAGTATTGGAAAGAGGCAATTCACACGGCTGTATACATTCAAAACCGATGCTTGATCAGGCCACATGAAGACAAAACTCCCTATGAGCTATGGTTTGGAAGAAAAGCAACAGTCAAGCACTTCAAAGTCTTCGGCAGCAAGTGCTACATCAAGCGGCTCGAACAAAATCCGGGCAAATTTGAAGAAAGAGCTGACGAAGGTATATTTCTGGGTTACTCCTCTACTAGCAAGGCATATAGGTGTCTTAACAAAAGAACCAGAAAAATCATAGAAAGTGCTGATGTTAGAATTGATGAAAACTATGAAGCAAAGAGTGGAACTCATAATGACAGTCCAGTTTATGAGGACTCGAGTGAGATTGATGATGAGATGGCTGAATCTAATGATTCTGAGAAATCAAAAGATGACTCAGAAGATACTTCACCTAAGAAGCACAGCACTTGGGTAGAGCAACACCCTAAGGATCAAATCATTGGAGATCCTACGGCAGGCGTTCAAACTAGACAAAGTGTAGTTAGTAATTACTCACTTGTGTCCACCATTGAACCCAAGACTGTGGCTGAAGCCAGTCTCGATGATAGTTGGTTAAAAGCTATGCATGAGGAGTTGGAGCAAATTGAGAAGAACTCCACATGGGAACTTGTTCCTAGACCTACTGATAAGAATGTCATTGGTACTAAATGGGTCTTTCGGAATAAGCTGAATGAAGATGGTCAAGTCATTAGAAACAAAGCAAGGTTGGTTTGTAAAGGCTATGCTCAAGTTGAAGGCATAGATTTTGAAGAGACCTTTGCACCGGTGGCTCGTCTGGAAGCTATTCGAATGTTTCTTGCATTGGCAGCATACAAAACCTTCAAGGTATTTCAGATGGACGTAAAGTCAGCTTTCTTGAATGGTTTACTTGAAGAAGAAGTCTACATTGAGCAACCTGATGGTTTTCTCATCAGCAAAAATTCAGATCTAGTGTGCAAATTGAAAAAGGCTCTTTATGGACTGAAACAAGCGCCAAGGGCATGGTATGCAAGGCTGGATCTCTATCTCCGCAAGATCGGTTTTGGAAAAGGACTTGTTGATAGCAATCTATATGTCAAAACTGAGTTAAGCAAACAGCTGGTTGTCATTGTTTATGTTGATGACATAATCTTTGGTGGCAATGATGAGGAGATGTGCAGGAATTTTGCTGAAGCAATGAAGAAAGAATTTGAGATGTCAATGCTTGGAGAACTAAAGTTCTTCCTTGGTTTACAAGTTCAGCAGCTGAAACATGGCATCTTCATATCACAAATGAAGTACATTAAGGAAATGCTGAAACGATTCAATATGGAAGACAGCAAGCCAGTGAGCACACCAATGTCAACGAACACGAAGCTTAGCAAAGATGATAAGGCCTCGTCCGTTGATCATACCACCTATCGCTCTATGATAGGAAGCTTGCTCTACTTGACTGCAACAAGACCAGATCTTCTACAAGCAGTATGTATGGTTGCACGTTTTCAAGCAGCACCAACTGAAACGCACCTTACAGCAGTGAAAAGAATCTTTCGATATCTGAAAGGTACTATGGAGCTTGGTATCTGGTATCCCAAAGGAAAATCCTTCACTCTTGTTGCATATTCTGATGCCGATTGGGCTGGATGCGTAGATGATCGCAAGAGTACTAGCGGCGGCGCATTTTATCTTGGAGAAAGATTAGTTGCTTGGCATAGTAAGAAGCAAGACTCAGTATCCCTTTCGACAGCGGAAGCGGAATATATTGCAGCGGCAACTTGTTGTACGCAAGTGTTATGGATGCGGCAAATGCTCTCTGATCTAGGAGTTCCTACAACGGATCCTACGCCGATCCTATGTGACAACACGAGTGCAATTCATATATCTAAGAATCCTGTTCAGCACTCTCGCACAAAGCATGTAGCAATTCGTTATCATTTTCTTAAAGATAAAGTTGCTGATGGAGAGGTCAAGTTGGAGTATGTTCCAACAACTGAGCAAGTGGCTGATATTTTCACGAAACCTCTGCCAAAGGAAGTCTTTGAGTATCTCCGGAAAAAGTTAGGAGTTACTCACTCTCCTAAACCGTAGGAGTTGTGCTTGAAAGGGGGAGCAATGCATTCATTGAATATCCTATTCGCTCCTCGGTTTGGTCCCTTTGGACTTGTTGTCAAAGGGGGAGAGATGTTATGATATGATAGCAAGGAGAGATGTTATGCTATGATAGCAAGTAGAGATGTTATGCTATGAAAGCTAGGGGGAGATTGTTGAAAATGCACGGTTGTTATTTCAGAATTTCAGAATTGGTTCCAAGTGAGTGTTGAAAAGAACTTGGAAGAGCTGCAAGCTGGAGTTGAAAGTGTTGAAGTTCCAATAGTGTTGCCAACAATTCCAAAGGGGGAGATTGTTGGAACTTGAGATGAATTTGAGATGACTTGAAAGTCTTTTGATGAATTGAAGAAGTTAGCATCTCAAGTATTAGTTTGAGTTGGAATTCTTGTCAACACATTGTCACAAACATGATGATAATAAGCTGGTGTTGATAGAGCTTGAAAAGGAGAAACAGAATTGAAACAGTCTGGAATTAAGAATTCCTGATGCAGAGCACGCGGTCGACCGGGCTGTTCATGCGGTCGACCGAGCAAGAAGAAACCTGCAGAAAAACAGAAAAAGGCACCTCTCAGTTATTTTCGTGACACAGTGTGTCTTCGGTCGACCGAGCCCTCAGGATGTCGACCGAGCTCGATAAGTGACTATTTCCAGTCAGTGTATGATGTCGACCGAGCACGGGAACCAGAGTTGCGCAGAATTAGAAGTTTTGCACGAAAATTCAGCACAGTTATCTATTTCGTTTGGGAATCTTTCTAAACGAATTGTAGCCCGTTTTGAATACAATTAAGGGTTATTAAAACCTATATAAAGGCATGCTTGGGTCGTTCATAAATACACCAAGAAGAGACACCAGAAGAGAAGAGTTTTAGAGAGTTATAGAGAGAGTTTTGGAGAGAAGAAGAGTGCTGGTGCTGTGTTGCTGTGTTGCTGCATTATCAGACGTTTTCTACAGCAATTGTGGACGAGATTATGCTCTAGAAGATGGTGATTCGTCCATGAGTTAAGTGTCTCTCTTTATGCTTTAGATTTCAATTTGTAAGGGATTGAGAGAGAGAGAATTGTAGAGGGGAAGGGCTGTAGACAGAATTAATCTTCCATTCTGTTTTCACATCAAGTTGGTGCTTGGTGTCTGGGGTTTGGTGATCCTATCTGTGGGTGCAGATAAATTGTAAAGGGAGTCGGTGCTTCCTAGATAGTTGGTGCTATCTGAAACTAAAGGGAGTCGGTGCTTCCTAGATAGTTGGTGCTATCTGAAACTAAGGGTTGGTGCTCTTTGTCGTTGTAGCGACTAAATAAGATTCAGATCTGTCCCGGATTGGTGTTCGGACAGTCTTTGAACCGTGGACGTAGCCTTTCGGTGAACCACGTTAAATCTGGTGTCATTGTGTGATTTGACTTGTTTTGTTGTTGAATTGGACCTGTTTTTAGAAATCACTGATTCACCCCCCCCCTCTCAGTGATCGCGGTATCCAACAGTTAACTTCTAAAATGCGCCAATACATTGAAACAATGTGAAATGGTGAGTTCTTGAGCAAAAAACCAGATGAAGCATGGGAATACTTAGATTCTCTTGCAGAAAGTGCCCAAAATTGGGACACTTCGATGGAATTGATAATCCAAGGCAATCGAATAATCCTAAGGGAGAGGGAATATATTGACTTCAGGAAGATGAAATGGAACTCAATGAAAAAGTATTGCCACCTTCCTGTGGAATTGGAACATAAGGCATATTAGGCAATAAAACAGCTAAACTTTGATATGGAGAAAGCTAGAATTAAGTGGAAGATCCAGTTAAATGAGTTGGAAGAGATTTGCAAGGAGGCTTATCAAAGTGCTCATATTTATAAAGAAAGGACCAAGGTTTTCCATGACAAGCACATTCTCAGAAAACCGTTTCATCCCTCACAAAAGGTCCTCATTTATAATTCACGTTTACATCTATTTAGTGGGAAGTTGCGATCCCAATGGACGAGCCCTTTCATTGTTAAGCAAGTTTTTCCACACGGGGCTATTGAGCTAGAAAATCCCAAGAATGGTGCAAGTTTCAAAGTAAATGGGCAACATTTGAAACCATTCTTGGAGCCATTCGATCCAGTGGACACTGTTTTACCTCTGGCTAGTCTGATTATCAGGACTGACGGGCGTAGGATCTGATAGCGTTCGACTCTCTGTACATATGTAAATTATTTTTGCTGCTTTATTTTTGTGTATTTTGTCTCACTTTGGACAGGTTCACAGGGGATCTACAGTATCCCAGGTGCTTTCTACACTTTATCCTCTGTTACTTTTTATGTCCTCATGTTTCATATGTTCATTGCATATCATTCATACAAACATCGAGGATGATGTTCATATTAGGTTTGGGGGGAGGGTACTAGGTTGGGGGGAGGGGACAAGCACACTTGTCCATCTTTAGACAAAAGCTTTACACTCTTTTTGTTTGATTTTTTTTTAAAAAGAAATCCCTTTTGCTATTTTTGTTTGTTTTTAGGGTTTTGGAAAAAAAGGGAATTTCGAGAGGATTTTATAAAACGAAGATACCTTGAATTTGGAATTTTCGATACTTTGGGCAAAAGAGAACAAATGGTTCACTATTTTGTTTAAGGAAAGGGTTTTTGGAAAAGTGCTAAATTTTGATCCCTCGCTTTTACACAGTTTGTATATGTTTTCAAAGGTTTTGAGTGTAAAGCTATGATTTTTGTTTTTCTTTGACGATTAGATTGAAAATATGATGGAGTACCGGCCTTTAGTTTCACAGTTTCCTGGTTCATTTGGGTGGTTTGATCAGCCACAAGCCGTTGAATTAATTCGGGCACATGGAAAGGGCTGCCTATTGTTGGAGACCATACAAAAAAAATGATGAAAAAGAAAACAAAAGGAAAAGAAAAAAGATAGGGAAGTTTAAACTTGAAAAAGGTGAAATATATGAGATGTGGGTTCCTTCCCCATGTCCTGTGCATCAATGCCAAGTTCACCATAAAGGAGCCTTATTTTGAAAAGAAAAAGAAAAAAGAAAGAAAAAAAAGAGATTTGTCGTTACGGCCTTTGAAAAAACAGTAGTACGAAAACCATCATATTAGCCTTGAGAGGAAGACTGTTTTTCTCTGCTAAGGTGAGGTGGCCCAGAGTTTTAGATAAAAAATCATTTTCATGGAAATCTTTGGTGGATCATTTGATACCTATGTTTTTTCATATATGCACTTATTACCATGCACGATCAATTCAACATTATTTCGAGAATTTCTGACCAAAAGATGAGATTTGTGAACCTAAATTTAAAATTTGCCTTTGAAAAATCCCAAGAATCAAGAATATCCGGTGTTTGTAAATTTTCTTTTGGAAAAGTTCCCATGGTTTTGTTAGGTTTCTACTTTGACTTAATTTTTTTTTGTGGGTATATTCACTACAAACCCTCACAAGGCATAATTCGCCTACTAGGGGGAACCTAGGGTTTTAAGGGCTTATTGCATATGCTAAATGCAGTCGAGAGCGCCAGCAAAAGTGGCGTTTTTCATTTTTATTTTCTGCAATAGATATTTTCCTTAGGGTTAGGTTAAATAGTTTTATTCCTTTTCGCTTATTTTGCTAAGGGGCTAGCAAAAAACTGGTTAGGGGTGTGACAAGTCCACAAAATTGGCTCATTAGGTCATCATTTCACGAGCATTTTTGGACTTAATTAGGTTTAGCTGCATAGATTACACTCAATTTCATGATTTCATGCATTTGGGGTTATTTTTGGAAACATGGCCAAAATAGGTCAAAATTCATCACATTGCATGACTTTTATGAAATTAGGGTTTTTTCACCTCATTTATCACCCCAAAATTAGTTTTTGGCTTCATCAATGCATACTTGTTATTTTTGGCACCATGTGCTATTTTTGGAAAATGTCATTTCGGTGCATCATTGGGCATGTAGGGTCTCTTGCATGGTTCATATTTATTTTCTTAGATATGATTAGTGTTAAAATTGCCTCTTTCAATTTGTAGGATAAATCAAGAAAGTGGGGCCCGCGCATTGATGGAATTTGAGAGAGAAGTAAAAACCTCAAGAAGCAAGAAAAGAAAGAAAAAAAAAAGGAAGAAAAGAAAGTAGCCAAGAAAATCCTCATATGATGGGACGTCCAAGCCATGGTGCTACATGCCATTGGAATCCTATGTGGGGTCCACCATTCACCAACTAGCCATTTGGGCTTCATTAAAGAGAATGTTACACGTCCATGATGGGGTCATTTCCCTTGGACGTCCAACCCATATAGGATCTTTTAATTTGTGCAAAAATATGATTTTTTTTGTGAAATTCATATCATGAGCATATTTGGAGATTCTAAAGGAGACTCACAAGGAAAGAGTAGCATATCAAGATACTCAGTTTGGAAGAGATTTTTCTCCAAAGTCAAGGTCTTTCCAAAAAAGAAATTAGCTTGGAGGCTAAGCAAGAATTTCTACACAAAAGGAAATAAGAGCCCTAATACCGAGGAGATTTCTTAGCTAACCAAGACATTTCAAAAAGCATAAAAGGGAACCAGCCAAGGGTTTGGACGTCCATCACCTTTGGAAGAGCGCTGCCTCTCTCCATCCATCCCTCCACCCTAGCTCTTTCTCTGTATTCCCTTCTTTACTATTTTTTCTAGTCTTCTAGGGTACTAGTTGTTCAACTTTATTCAAGAAGATGATAGAAGAGTAGTGTTCTTAATTTCATGTAATTTCAAGTGCGAGGAATAAAATGAAGTACTTTGATTAATTATGCATGCAATTAAACTCTCCAAATTGGTACTTGAATTTTCTTTGATTATTGTTCTTTGATGTGTTGTTTTTGAGATAGATACATCACATGCTTGGGACTAGTCTTGGGAATGTTGATTTTGGCAAATTAAGGAGAATGATATCTTGCATAAAAATCAAGTTTTTAATTTTTCATATATCTGTTTAGAGGGGGCATAGGCCAAATTATCCATATTTTCAATGCTTAGGAAATAGTGGTGTTCTAAGTGCTTGATTTACATATTTTTTCCACTTTTTTTATTTTTACGTCCCCTTTGCTTTTATTTTAAGTGAATACTCTGATCATTTTTATTGCCGATTCTTGATTTAGAAACCCCAACTTGCATCTTTCCATCTTTAGTAGAAAATTACTAATGTTGTTATTTGCATAATCTATGGTTCAAAAGTATTTTTGTACATGCATCATAATTAGAAATTGCATTAGAACAGGTTTTTGTTTTTGAAATCACAATGTTTAATGACTGATTAATAATGCTAATTTCGGACCTGGTGTACAGTTGAGAATCTGCACATTGAAAAAAAGCTACACTGTTCCAGCGATTTTAGTCCAACTGTGTTCCAAAAGTACATGAGTTGAAAACTAGGAAAAAGAAGTTATTTTTCCTTGAGAATCGAACTAGCATAATTAAATTAAAGTAATAGGACTTTGAAACCCCAGAATTTTAGCCAAAAATAACCTTAGGAACCATATCAACCAGAGGCATAAATAGGTGTACCCAGCAAGGTCGTACCAGATTTCAGCAGCATTACTGGTTCAACTAGGCATCTTTAGGTGATCATATCTTTTTTAAGTACCTCTTCACTTCTATTTCTTTTTTTTTTCTGTTCATGCATCATCAAGCTTCGTATTCCAGCCATTAGGTTTTGTTTTAGAGCACCTTAGGTAGGTTTTACAGTCCAACAAAGTTGGGCCTGCGCAATAGTTTCCATACTTGGAGTTTTTACAGCATGCATAATATAGTTAGAAACTTGCTTAGATTTGCATTGTTTGCATTTAGGGCCTCATAATTCACCATTTTTTGCATAGGTTGATGCGTGGAAAGTATATTTATATTTTTACTTTATTTATTATATTAAATGGATTGTTTTGATGAGTGTGTTATTTTTGCAAGTTCTAGTTAGTTTAGGGTTTTCTATCCTAGGTTTCTTTTATTAGATTATGTTTTTTTTAATTTATTTTTGGAAAGACTGTATTTAAACTATTCAATTTCTATTTTTAGGAATTCTCTTGTAATTTGTTTTGTTTTCTTATTTATGCTAAGATTTAGTTTCTAAATTAGGACATGTTAAAGTTGGAAAGTTTCTTAATCAAGATTGCTCTCTGTAGATCGACCTGGTCTCACCAGTTATTACTATAGTCGCACCCTTGCACTTGGGGGTCCGATCAAGGTTGAATACTAATTATATTAAAAACATTCAGTTGAACAGTCAGGTCCCAAATGAAATTTGCACCACTCAATTCGTACAATTGATCAAAGCATTTGACGTAGCTAGGAATGGTCTCCCTAAGATTACTGGTATTTTGGGTTCAGTTCCTACTGCTTGTTTGGTATCCAAAACAAAAAAATCCACAGAAAACACAAGTCTTCGACTTTGATCAGAACGTCTTCGACTACTCCCGTAGGGTATCGAATTGATGTATCTGCCAATTGCAAGGCCACATGAGTCTTTTTCCACTCCCCCAAACCTAATTCTTCATAAACAGAGCATGAAAGAAGGTTCACCCTCGCACCCAAGTCTAGTAAAGCTTGGTCTATGTGATAGTCCCCTATCTGGCATGAAATGGTAGGACACCTCGGGTCATTGTATTTTATTAGGGTTGGATAGGAAATGATCAAGTTAGCTTGCTACGCTAGAAAAGCTTTCTTGGGTACATTTGTAGTTCTTTTGAAGGTACAAAGATCCTTCAAGAATTTTGCATAGGCTGGAATCTGTTGGATAACATCAAGTAGTGGGATGTTGATTCTCACTTGTTTAAACACTTCTAGCATTTTATCCAATAGAGCAGTTGACTTAGCTTGGCCTAGCCTCTGGGGGTATGGTGCCTTGGGAATGTAAGTCTTAGGAGATGGCTCACTAGGTGATGGATCAGTTATGATTGGGTTTTCTTTGACTGGCCCAGGTTCTACCATAGGCTAAGCATTCAAAATTCTTTCCTCAGTTTCCACATCCTCACTTGGTTTTTCCTTAGGTTTCTTAGGTAGTTCAACTTTGTTATCAATTTGTGTACATAACCTAAGAGTAATGATGGACTTAACTTGTTCTGGGCCTTTTCCTTTTATATCATGAACGACTTGGCCCTTGTGATTGGGTTCAGGTTGACTAGGGAAGGTTCCCTTGTCTCTAGCAGTTAATGAATTGGATAGATGACCCATTTGGTATTCCAATTTTGCAAGGGTTTGAGTGTGGCCAATTAAAAGTGGAGTAGTGGTCTACTGGAATTGAGCTGTACTCTGAGACAATTGGGTCGTGGTTTGAGATCTCTTCTAAAGAATCTACCCTTTGGGTCAGTGGACTGGGGTTGAAGTTGGGTTTTTGGAAACTGGGTGGGGCATTGACTTGAGATTGATTGGGGTGGAATTGAGTGGATTGAGATGGGCCACCTTGAGTTGGGCCGGCCTTTGGTCTAAAAAAAGTTCAGGTTGTCCCTCCAACCTGGATCGTTTGTGTTGGTGTACGGGCCATATATCTGATGGTTATCAAAATGAGTGTTTTCATAAAGTGCATTAATCTCCTCAATAGATTCGGCATGAGCCAAAACTGGTGGGTCAATCCCTCCATTCACTGCCTGACTATACTTCAATGACTCCAAAGTGTTTGGATTGGGCTTTTGGTTCATTTCTAAGGCTTCTAACCTCCTCATCATTGTGGCCGGCTTGGCCTCTGCCTCAATTTCTTGTTCAAGTTTGAACATTCCCTCTTTTTGAGGAATGGTGGTTTTAGTGGGCTCCCTCTTGATTGGGGCTCACTATAATGTATTCTCAGCGGTATCTTCCAAAAATGTCCAATCTTATTATGTTGTTTTCTGTGTAAAATTCCCACTGCACAAAGACTCTACTATTTGTTTGGTTGGGTAATCCATGCCTTCATACACAATTTGGACTAATCGGATTTTTTCAAATCCATGGTGGGGATACTAGATTAAGAGGCATTTGAATCGTTCCAAATAACTGTAAAGTGTATCTGTAAGGTCTGTGACCTTACTGGGTCAGTTGGGCTCAACACCCGCCCCGTTGACCCGTTTAATTTGTTATTATTTTATTTAATTGTATTTTAGATATTTAAGTGGGTTTAGATCATGAGCGAGTTTCTTTTAGCATTAGAATAGTATCTGCGAAGTTTCGTTTGATTCCGAGTTCGTTTGATCATAGCAGGGGGGTAGTTTGCAATTTAGGGAAAATTGAGTGTTTTTCTGAAATATTCCAAACGCCGTGGTTTTGGGTTCATTGGAAAGGTCTCGTCGTTCTGATGACTTTTGTCTCCTGATTCATCGCGAGCCAGCGATCAAAAACCTTTCAAGTGGTCTATTCTTTCACCGGACCCACTTAAAGGGCGATTCGGTCTTTTTCTCTCCATCGTCTTCTTAAACGAGTGTTTGCCCTAATTTCCACTTTTCTTTCTCTACAACCAACGAAGAACAACCCTAGCCATTTTCCCTTCTTCCTTTCTCAAGCCAGATCTCAGCCCTAGAAGACCCCATTCGGAGATCCGATCCGCTAGGATTCATCCTTGCGATCTCCTCTTGCTTTCGGTATCAAATTAGTAAGCATTCTTATACTTTCATCTTTTCATTCGTTTTCCCTTTGGTTAGATTTAGATCCAATCTTGATTCTTTTTCTTTCTTTCTTCTCCTTTGCGTTCTAGGTGGTGTTTGATTGGGTTAGATTGTAGATCTTTCGGTAGAAAGCTTCTCCTTGAGTTTTCCCCATTTGCTTCATCTTCTGACATTGAGGCAAGTAGATATGCATTTTATATTTAAACATGTGTGTATGGTTTTCTATTGATTGCAATGAATTCTTGTTAGAATACCCAAATTCCAAGCTGTGGTTATGTTTTGATTTGGATTTATATGATAGATTAGGTTTTTGGAAATATTTGGTTTGTATTAATTGTTAAAATGGTAGCTTTGGAGGTTGTTGATTTGATAGAATGGATGAGGACGATGATTGGGGAGCAAGAGGCTCATTTTCTGCAGGTTTGCCATGGTTTGGCTGGAGGAAAAAGGGGCAGAAAACCCATTTTCGGGTTACAGCACAGTACGTTCGATCGATCGCACAGTACGTCCGATCGATTGGACTGTGTGTTAACTGAGAGATGTACAGTGCTGATCGATCGCACAATACGTCCGATCGATCGGACTGTGCACTAACTGGATGCTGTTCAGGTCCGATCGATTGCACAGTACGTCCGATCGATCGGAGGGTAATTTTCTAACAGCACTCGGAAACTTCGAAGACCTGTAACTTTCAATCCGCCCATTGGATTTCTACGTATAATATATCGTTGGAAAGCCCTTGAAACGTAAAATCCAATGGTTCTGGTTTCATCACGATCGGAGGTCAGGAAGTGATGTAAATACTTAGATTATTGATCCAGCTCATGTTTTATTGAAAATAAGACCGGTAACCTAGGTTTGGGCCTTAGATGTTGGAAACCATTAATTTACTCTCACATGACCATAAATGGGATTGAAATTGAATCACGTGGCTTGGTGTGAATTCGAAGGGTTGTCTAGGTATTCCTGTATTACACGTAGTGTAACCGAATGCATATGGAGTTGAATTGAATGATGCTCAACATGATTGTACACCAAGGGATTTTTCTGAAAGCATCATTAATCCAAATCCCATACGTACTCTGTTAGAATACGGGGAATACAGGGATGACACTACTTGCTTAGGATTGGATTGTAATTCCTCCTTGACTTTGACTTGTATCCGTTGTTACAATTTTCCTTGTACACTCCCTTGACATAAAACACGTAATCAATTATGAAACATAAATTCTTATAGAATTTAGGACTTGGACTTGACTTAAAGTATACCATAGGAACTCGTGTCTTGTATTGATGAACATGACTGGCTAGTAATGGAAGGGGATTATCACGTGTTTCGCTTGTCTTGTATCGTCTTGAATAAGATAATTCCTAGGATCTTGTCTTGTACATGGAACTAGCCAGACTTGCTTGTCTTGATGTTCTTGTGTTAGAACCACTTTATTATTGTTGCATATCATGGCCATCTGCAGTTTGGGATTTAATGACGAATTGGTTACTCCGGTTGTCGGGGTGGGCAGTCGGCGTAGGACGGCATCCATGGCGTTGAATAGCTGGGAGCGGGCTAGGACCGTGCTGCTATTCCCAGGACAGGGAGCTAGGATCCCACTGGAGCCGGATTACGGTATCAGTAGTCCAAGGGGATTGTTACTGGTACCCCGGGAGGGGGCTTTGGACATCCTCGGAGTCTCCCTCTTGTTTGTTCTTGTTTTGCATTTGCATGGATAGTGGTTATTATTAGATGTTTGTCAGGATCCCTATTATTGTTTCTATGACTTATTAATCTCGCTTTATGCCTAGTCTTGCATTCTTGTATTCATATGATCTTATACTTGTCATTATTCTACACTTGATGCTTGTGTGTTTATTATGTTTTGTATATCTATTGTTCAACATGTCGTTGACTTTGTTCCTTGGTGTGCAGACACAGCAGGTGAATACTACTACAAAGAGCAGGCAGGTAAGGAGATCCCAGAGGATCTCCAACCAGCTGAGGAGGCACGAGAGTGGCGTGCCGATGACGTAGAGTAGCGTCATCACCTCCTGGCATGAGAGAGATGCATGGGGATTCATTTAGATTATACTTTTTTTCATTTATTTCTCTCGTTGGACCTTTCTTTTATTATCGACTTCTTTACTTTTATTGGCCATGTTTAGTGGGTTGGCCATTGTAATAAATTACTTAACTTTGAAGTTCTGTTTACTCTTCGTGCAACTTTAATTAATGAGAGTTTATTAATCATTGCTTGAGATCCTATATGCCTTGAGTTGTATTAACTCTACATTTATTGTGACACATGAGATTGGAAATATTAAATCCTCACCGCGGACTACGATCCGTGGGCCCAAAGGACAAAATTTTTAATTAGTCCTAAAATTCACTCTCCGGATCCGGTTATTTTTTTAATCGGGTTCGGGGGACGTGATAGTATCCCTTTCCTTTTGATGGAATTCATTGATGGCCAGCCTAATCGAAGAGGTTTTCTGCTTGGAGTAGAATTTTTTATAAAATTCATCGACTAGCTTGGCCCATGTAGTGATGGACCCGGCCTGTAAGGCATAAAGCCAAGCTTTAGCCTTTTCTTTTAAGAAAAGGGAAAGAATCTAAATTTAATTACATCCTCAATCATATGATTGATTCTCATGGTCCCACAAATGTCATCAAATTCCCTAACATGTTGATACGGGTTTTCCTGGTTTACCCATGGAATATTGGGAGCATCTGGATCATGTCAGATTTCAGCTCAAATGTGGCATTGGTCTAAGGCAGGGTGATGCAGGACGGTCTGTGGCGAACCCAAGATTTTGACTTGGGGGGGGGGGGGTTAAAAGAAACTGCGATTCAGATCTGAACATCACTAGCGGAAGACGTTCATGGCTAATTTGTAACATGACAGATTTTAAAAAATCTGATTCGGGCAGCATAAATCAGCCATAGTGATCGCAAAAGAACTCCATGAATTCATGACTAACAAGTGTATAATTTAAGGAGAAACAAGAAGACTATTACCTTGAAGATTTGTAGACTTCAAATCTCTGAAATAATAGATCCAAAGGGCCGAACTCAGACTTGCAATTAGCAAACAAATTGCTGGAATTTTCTGCAGTAGTATTGCCTTTGATCTTCTTCTCTATCTCACTTCCAAATCTGATTGGCTAAGATGGTGGGATCTTAATCTAGGAATTGAGAACTATTTTTCTAAGGAAAAATCTCAGACTTTGAACTATCTTCAAAGAAGAACAAAGGGGCTGGACGTGTGGAATTTCTTCACTCTATGTTGTGGACGTCCAAGGGGTGCTTGATCCCTTTTATAGAAACTTTGAAACCTTTCCCAAAAGTTTATTTCTTCTAATTCTCATAGATGTCCTAAAAGGAAAGTATAATCTAAATATTTATTTCCTTTTAGAAACACTCCAATTAGAAAAGGAAACTAAGGAACTTCCCATAAACTTTGGCAATTAGTAATCCTAGTTGTACAACACTTACTAATTTAAGTTTCTAATTCAAAAAGGAAACTTTCTTATGGGAAAACTAATCCAAAGAGGAGTCCAACTTTCCAAGTAGAGAGACCTACTCAAAGTTGGAAACCTTACCCATGGAAATCCCATTATGGACGTCCCACATACTAATTCACACCATGGCCCATAAATAATTTTTCTAGAATTAAATTCATGTATGCCATCAAAGGCCTATTTGAATTTAAACTCAAAATTATTTTCCACTAAAATAATTCAGCCAACTGTTATCCAAACATTCTAGAAAACCATGCCAATCTTGGAAAGTGACTAGAGAAGGGACCAAAAGACATATTTGCCATTGGCTCCCAAAATGACCAAAATGTCCATGCTAAACCCATAGCAACATAAAGACCATTTCAACCTTAACTCATTCCACTAAAGAGTTATGGTTGAACTCCAGGGACAAATATATAATATAGTAAGCTCGTCATAAAATGACAGTTGTCTTCGACCTACTAAGTGTAATGACCTGAATGCCCTTCTATGTAACATCCATAATCGAGTCAGGTTATCACATGTACTATCAACCTTCCCGATTACATCTAAACCTTAGAACTTCATTTCCTTAACATAATCATCATCCGAATATCATTCTTTTGGTCCAGGGAGCGACCCACAAGTTCAATATCCATATGGAACATCCATATACTAAGATCTTAGATTTTGATGATTAATCGGATAATTCTAAGGGGACGATCATTCCATCATTAGATGATATAGACTCTTTATTGCATCTGCACGTCCCAACTGATCAAGTCCGAGTACCCAAAACACAGAGCTGTTGACCCATGAAAAGAATCTCACCCATAGTAAATTAAAGCACAAGAACTTGACTTTGTCAGTTCATCCACAAATGCTCAAGATTAAGAGCACTGGTCACTCAGTAGCATGAGGTGACTTGATCTCTCTCAGTGATAGTACTATTTTAGAGATCACACCTACCATGGTCCTGTTCAATGCATTGCATATGCACTAATGAGATAAATCCGGGAAAGCCCTCCCATGACTTAGGTAAGTCACCCTGAATACAGGAGAGTCTATCATTATAACTTATACCAAGATGAAGTGCCCAGCTCCATCTCTTAGTTATGAACAAATATGTTGTTTCCAGTGTCCATGAATTAGACCTATCTGTGTGTAGACACTACACACCTAATTCATTTACTAGAAACAATGGGCCTTACACAACCATACATATATACATGTTTAAGCATAAAAGAGTCATTCCATTAAATAACCAGTAAATATCCAGTAACAAAAGATGAGAGTGCAGCTAGTGGGCTTTAGGGCATACACCAATCGCAACAGGGGGGGCGGTGCTTAAGATAGTCACTTGAAAAAGTCAATTGCTATTTTGTTGGTATTTCTTAACATTAACTTTTGCAAAATCAACTGCTACACCAAGGTTGATAGTGCTTGATCATTTTTACCACTCTCTAGAGTTGGAGGTGCTAGATCATCAGCTGATTTAATTTTGAAATAATTTCCCAGATCTGGTTCAAATTGATGAAGAGCATAACCAATCAAGACCTTGGTTAAAGCAATATGCAAACAAGTCAATTGTGTCCTATTTCTAGTTGATGAAATTTGTCAATCTCACCAAGTGGACCGAAACAAACTATTTTATCTAACTTTTAAGAGTTTTAATCCAATTGCTTTCATTAGATTTGGAAATGTCATACTTTCAATAAATCAAAACCAATATTCTCACTCAAAACAACCTCAAACAAATCATGATTAAAATAAATAAATAATTATTTTGTATCAAATCTAATACAGAGGCTCACAAATTTAAGAAAGCACACTAACTTAACATAGAAATTAGCACACACCTCAACCAAATTCTCAATCTGGCTATGATACCATTGTCATAAATTCTCAATCTAGCTATGATACCATTTTGATATGCTAACTCACTAGCTTGTAGAGATGTTCCTCCCTTCTCAACTGTTAGCTTGAGAAGAGACAGCCCCCAAAACAGAGCATGCAACACGAAAATGTAACGTAGTAATGGAAAATAGACTGAGAAAAGATTATTTTGTGCATTCATTCATTTGAAAGCACATGCCTCTTTAAATAGAGAACCTTGGAAGGAGAAAGTGTTCCTAATTTTCAGCCCCACTACCTAATTGCTAGCATTCTTGACAACATGAATCATTCTATATCACCACTACCAAGCCACAAACTAGATCCATAAAAGAAGACAACCACCAACACCTGCAAAAACTACACTAACACCACCAAGTAATGAGAGAGAGAGAGAGAGAGAGATGAGTACATGCCCTGCCACCTGCTGGAGTGAGGGATGGCGTCGTGTTGATGCGGCGATGCCAGTATCCAGTAGCCTGAGGTGGGGATTTTTAAGATGGGGAGGGAAAGAGATGAGAAACAGAGAAAGGGGTATACTATTTAAGTTAAAGTGGAAAGGGAAAAAAAAGGGATCCTGGGGACTGGGACTTGGGTATTTTTAAGTGGGGGCTGGGCTTAAGGGCCCTTATGGGCTTTTACCCAATTTTGAGGGGCTTCAGCCCCCAGCCTAGTGTATGTAGGTCCACCCCTGAGGACGGTTGAGTTGTCCTGGTGGGGTACATATAGTCCTTCAAAGTCATGGGTGGGTCTGCTCGATTAGCCATCCTGATGATTTCTTCAAAGATTGAAGAATTTCCTACAAAGGTTAAGGTTAATTCGGATTCTATCCTGACTAACCTTTTACTCTTGCGTACCTATAAATTTTATCTCTCAGGTCTAGATCGCATGCATCAGGTTCAACCTTAAAGAAATGCAAGCCTAATCTATATGTGAGGCCCTAACGGTCTTACTAGATGATGCACAAGCAGCCAAGCCCAAAGACTGGGCACAAGAAATGATCTTAAGGTTAACCTAACTCACTAGACAACTCCTAACTAGTTTGAAGAGTGCATTAAGGCCTCCAATCCGGTCTTATGAAGCCAAATCGACCAGGTAAGTCCCCATGACGAGTAATGGGGTCACAATGCACTTGGCAAGGGTCCCACTAAAGAACCAAACTCCTAGAATAGAGGCTGCCACCCTTTTTTTGGTAGGGACAGGACTTACCTAGACATCAACTTGACCAACGAGTGCAACTAGTGCAACCTTTTGTGGTCTTCGTCCTAATGAGCTCGAATTTCTAGGGTCTCGTTCCTACTGAATTATAACTAAGGCTTGGTATCTATGTGAAGTGTGGTTAAACCTAATTCGGCTAGGATCTAGTGATGAAATTCAATCCTTATCTTATTGGGGTCAATTTCCTTAACTAAGTACGTGGGTCCAACTACTTGGTGTGTGAAGCAAGCATTCACACTTTGCAAAAATTAAATCACCTAAGCCCAACTTGCAAGTAAGAGATTCGTGGGGTAATGTTTAGAAACTCTTACAGCGGATCCACGCTAATCCTCAAACAATGTAAGCTTAACCTTTTTTTGGTAAATTTGCAATTCTATGAGCAATTTGTTTTTAGCAATTCTGAGAGAAACTTGTTTGCTTAAGAGCAATTCCCGCAATTTCCTTCATTCTTAGACCCCTTCAAACCTAGAATTGTACTTAAGATAAAACAAGTAAGAGTTAGATCTAAATAAAATACTAAAAATTAGCAAACAACTCTAATTAAAACTCCTAAATTGAAAAATCAACCTAATAATTAAAACTCCTAAATTGAAAAATCAACCTAACTTAAACTTTAGAGTCCTAAAAGAATGCAATTTGGATGAAAGACGTAATTTTTAAACTCCTAATGCAGTCCTAAGTTAAATGGACACTTAATGTATAGTGCAGAAATTTCTTCAAGTGTTTGAACTGTTGCACATGCCCAATTTGATAGATTCATACGACCCACTTAGAATGGAGAAAACCTAAAAAAAAGTGGCGGTTCAATCTCTCAATATTCAAGATTATATATAAAAAAAAACAGAGCCTAAAAGGGATAAAAAATGAAGAAGTTATGATGATCGAAAGTTGGCCAATTAGCCCAGTTTTGCTACTAACTGCAGAATTTTCCTAAATGATTGGCAATGTTCAAAGCACTAGAAATCTAACTTCCTGAAAGTATTTTTTCTGAAATTCTGCGGTTTCAAAATATATATATATATATATATATCAAAGTCCAATCCAGAAAAACTTCAAGTCAAGAAGAGTCCGTTTTTCTCGTCTTTAAAGTGCGAATGTTTGGGAAAAAACCAGGCCAAATCTGTCAAAACATTGGCGCTGAAAGTTGCCTTTAATGCACCCACTTGTAATCAGTCCAAGAATTAATTAAAAATCAGCAACAAAAACTTATTAAATCAGTAACCATAAATATTAAGAACACAAAAAACTAACCCTAATGAATGATATGAATGCAACCAACTACAAAAATGTGCTATGATATGCACAACTAATGCTAGAAATCCGAACTAAAAGATTCTTTTCTTGAATTGGGTCCCCAGCAACGGTGCTAAAAACTTGATGTGATCTTTAAGATACTAGTTTACCGCAAGTGCATGGCTGCCTGTATGAGACAGTGGCAGGAATGGGTCGAACCCATAGGGAGCTAATTAAAGAAATTTTTAGATTAAGAAAACTAATTAACTAATAATTAAGAAAAGTTTAGAATTAAAAGCAAGCAACCAATTTAGAATGATAAGAACTACCAATTAATGAAAGTGATCATCCATCAGTTACTTTATCAAGTCACCCTAACTTGTTTCAATTTTGGAGGCTTTGGTCGGAGGTCCCTCAAAGCATAACTTTATTGCAAACAATCCACAAAAAAAAGTCAAGCAGCCAAAAGTTCCTCTCACATTTTCTCATACCTAAAATGTCTAATTTACCCTTTCTTTAAATCATATCCCATAATTGGTGGGATATCCCATTTATAATGGTCAACTACCATTTAATTGCCCACGATTAATGGAATCTCATTAATGAGATTTTCAAATAAATTCTAAAAACACAAAAATAAATTTCAAAAAATGAAATAATTTCAAAAAATTGCAATAAATCTTAAAAGAACGCATAGAAATTTAAAAAGACACAAATAAATTTCAAAAGATCCAAATAAACTTCAAAAAATATAAATAAATATCAAAATATGAAAATCAATTTTAAAAGACGCAAATAAATTTCGAAAGATCCAAATAAATTTCAAAAGATTAAAATTTTTCAAAAAATCCAAATAAATCTCAAAAAATGTAAATAAAATTCAAAAAACATAAATAAATTTCAAAAGACATAAATAAAATTAAAAAATAAAAATAAATTTAAAAAAATGCAAATATATTTGACGAAACTAAGATAAATCAATTTTACAAATTTCAGAAAAATTTATCAAAAACTCAAGTATTTTTGCCAAAACTAAGTTAAATTTATTTCAAAAAATACAAATAAATTTCAAAAGAACAGGCTGACTTTAGTTCAGAAACTCAGTTAAAATTTGCCACATGGAGATAAATTTGTCAGAAACTCAGTGATATTTTTCAAAAACTCAATTAAGTCTGCCACAAACTCATATAGATTTTTCCAAAACTCAGATAAATTTGTTCCAGAACTCAGATAAATTAGCCAAAAACTCAGATAGATTTGTCCAGAACTCAGTTAAATTTACGTAAAACTCAAATAAATTTGACAAAGCTCAGATAAATTTACGCAAAACTCAAAACTCAGATAAATTTACACAAAACTTAGATAAATTTCATACAAACTCGTATATACGTTCCATCTACCTTGTAGATCTCATTGATACGAATCCAACAAAAAAAATGTAGTGCAAACTTGAGTCCGGATGGTTCCGGAAATCCAGAATCAATTTTGGCTGTTCAAACGATCAAACCTACTTCTGACCGTACTGCGCTAACGTCAGCATCTGGCTGCTTCTGGACTTTTGCGAAACAGGTCAGGTCGAACTAACCTAGACCTGACTTGCAACTGTGCTTGGTTTCTGGAGTGGGCGGACTGGACCTGACATGAAACTGACCTAAGACCTGGGAGTGGCCCAAGGAGTCGTCTTCTTTGTTTTCTCTATTCCTGGAACAGAATAGAGACTGTAACGCGGTCTCCTTCTTGCGGTAATCTTATCCGACGATGCTTGGCGGGCGGCCGGACTGGCGAGACGACGATGCCAGAGACGGCAGTCTCCGATGAAGGCTGCGGTGGCGGCGATGGGCGTAACGGCTGCAGTGGTTTCAACTGCAACAAGGATTAGCAGACGCGACGGGCGACGAGCTGCGGAAGGTGGGAGCAGCAGAATTGTCCCTTTCTCCAACGAAGGCGATGAATCCTGTCGTCCCTGTCGGCTCCGATGAGATCAAATCCTCTGAATTCGATTGCGATTCAGACATGACCAAGATTCGAAAATCCTATTTTTCTTCAAGCGTGGCCCACTTGCGATGAATCTGTTTCAGTGTGCGACTTCTTCCGGCCCTGATCAGAACTCCGATCTATTACGTGGCAAAATCAAGAGATCACGATGGTCTCTTCTCCGGATTAAACCCAGCAGAGATCAACAATCTCCTTCTCTACAAACTCGGAAACAGAGCTGCTGCCATGTAGCTTTCCTGCAGAAGGTGGGCCATGCAAAACGGAAGAGGACCTGATCCTAACCGCTACTGATGCCAATTGAGGTCTAGAAGAAAAGGGATAATATAAAATCCGAAACTTAAAATTTCAAAATTTTATGTCTAAAACGGTTGAAAGGGTAAATCAGTCTTGAAATATGTGATCATGTGGATGCAGGGACCTATGGCTATAAATAGTCTAGCTGCGTGGACCAGAGGCAATAACAAGTTTTTGCTTAGAATGGAGGCGGGATACAATCCACTATAGGGACCTTTCGCTAATTTTGCCTTCAGTTTTTACTTCAAACCAAAGACAAAGCAATGTTTTTACTTAGAAAACCTAACTTTTAAAATCCTTATTAATTATAAAATCCAAAACCCAAGACTTCCTTCACCTCATAAAAAAATAAAAACAATCTAAGCACTATCCATCAAAAGTAAGCATAAGCCATAAAAAAGATCAAACCTAAGCATGGATAGTCAAAAATCAATTTTTATTTTCAGAAATTAATAACGGAAGTTTGCGTAGGGCATGAAGACAAGCCTATTAATCATTAATCACATAAACATGAAACAAAAATTAGAGCTACTAAACAATTTGTGGCAGTTACTTATCTTCATCAATAGCTCTAACCAATGGATTTAGGCCGCCATTGGAAAGAAAAGTATTTGGTTTATCATTAGAATTTGCATCTTTACAACTTTTCATTCACAATACTTCTCCTTCAAAACAAGTCCTTTGACATGGCCCAAGGCTACCAAAATAAAAAAAATAATGGAGAAAAGAACAAGGGAAGAAAAAAAGGAAAAAGGAGAGAGGGCATTCAAGGGAGGGATGATATCTCTTGTTTACCTCCTTTGGGTTCCTTTTATAACTCCGGTTATCTTACAGATACATTGAATCTGGACACTTTCTCTGCAGATTTGATTTAAGTGATGCAAATTCAAGCAAAGTTTTTTAATCATTAGAGATTAGGATTATTGAACCAATCTGATTGGGCTAGCATTTGGATGGTTTGGGTTGATGGCATATACATGCATCAGGGAGTAGGCTGACTGGCTGGCATATGGATGGTTTGGGTTGATGGCATATACATGTATTAGGGAGTAGGCTGTCATGCTCTGGCTGCGTATTAGTGTTTCTATAATAATGATAAATAACAAGCACTTTGTAGCATCGCAGACTAACTAAATTAAGGTTTAAAAAGAACTAAATTTTTAACCCTTCAATTAATTGGGAGGGTTTTATTTTGGCTTCTGCAGAAGCTTTTGTCGATTGATTCTGAAGCTTGGTGTGTACGAGCGACTGCACTTTACTAGCATTTTGGCAATCGCTTTTATATCTCTCTACCTACATTTTAAACGATTTCTAAAATACCACCTTTCTCAATAAATCTTTACAAACAAAAAACCAAACTTTTGGCAAACACTATAGCACAAGAAGGGATAATGCCTAAAAATGAGAGCTTCTTGAATGGGTATTTTTTAGACAAATTTATACCATGTTCAATATTCCGATTTTCAGTTTCAGATCTTTGCCAGTTTGAGCTCTGCTTCTTGATCTCTGATTTCATGTCTTTTTCTGTGATTTGGCCTTGAGATTTTCTCTTTAGTTGAGCTTTGAGTATGATTTCTAAAATTTCTTAAACTTTTCGAATTGTTTTTGCTGTTTGGTTTGTTTTCTGTATTATTTCGTGTTTGAAGCTAAGATTCTTGCATTTGAACGAGAAAGCTTACTTTTTGTTATGAGATTTGAGGTTTTTAGGCTTTGAGCTGGATTTCTTCATATGAATCTATTTTTGGTATGTATGTTGGCAATGGCTCCTCTGTTGTAAATAAATCTGTAACTATATATCCTGGAATTGGAAGCCACACCTTCCCTGTAGCCACAACAATCAGAGTGATATTTGCCATTTGATTAAAATTCCTGCCAACAATGTTACCGAATGGTTTGATGTGTGAATCAGGTGCAATCCAAATATCAATTTGGCCATCTAGTTCTTCGTAAGAAAAGTGGATTCACTTGAACTAGTCAAAGGATCACTCCACTTTTTGGTGTGGCAAATTCAATATTTTTAATTTAATTCAGTTGGTTCCCTTGATCTTTTAATAGTGTGCCCCACCTATGATTTTTCTTTTTCTTTTTTGAAGTTGTATAGTTTTTTCTTAGATCTTGTTATTGGAATCTTACTTTCTTGATTTCTAAAGGTGGGTCCCAAGTTTCAGCGTTGCAATTTCTGATTGAGTGGGAATTATATTGGTGATCACTTTACACTTAAATTTGTACATAAACAATTTATACACAAGTGTGGTTTCAGTCAAGAATTCTTTTAAAAATGAAATATATACACTGTTAGTACTGATCCATTGCCAGAAATAGATTAAATGTTTTCCTTGTTTATGGAATCTGGGGAGGCTGTTCCACAACTTAAGAGTGTAATCTTATTTTTTTTCCCTATTTATGCAAAAAAAAGAGAATTCCATCTCAAAGCATTCAAGGTCATCATGAACCCTCTCAGCAACCTTCATAAAATATGAAAGTATTTGTGAGGCCTCTACTAATGCCTATAGACGATGGGTGCAAGGAGGTAATCTTTACTGCAACTGCGGTAATAAAACAATCTTCTACTTCCTAATCTATATTCATAGGCTTTATTGTTTACTTTTCACACTTATGGGTTTGAAATGACAGCAAAAGTATGACTTTGGCGACTGCAAGATGCACGTGTGGCAGATGCAGTTGGGAAACTTGCGATGTATATTTATAGGGAGTTTAGGGCGGAGCTACACAAAGCATATAAGAAGTTTTTGGAAAATGGCCATGATCCGAAGCAGTGCCCATATGATACGTAGAGGGCGGCCCAGTGGGTCTGGCTGATAGAAAACAAATGGGAGACACCAGAGTGGAAGGTAGCTAAATTATATTTCTTGATTTGCTTTTGGTACATTGTTTAAATTAGTCTATACACTATATATTGCTGTTGTTTTAACTATTGTTGTTGTTTTAGCTAAATTAATGATTTGGCCTTATGTGTGAAATCCATGGACCCCAACCTATTTTCGGGGAAAAAAAGCAGAAATACATATTTGGGCATTTGAGGACCCGTTCTCATTCCAATGTGGGCATATTGGGGAACGAAAAATTGTCAAGTTCATATGTTATTGGAACTTGTTTGTGCGACAGGTTCTGTTTTGGGATAGGTTACACTTGTTTGTGAAACAGGTTCTGTTTGTGTCACTAATCACTATACATTTATACTTAAAAATTCTTATAGCTAGCTCATAACATATTAGAGTAACATTTTGTTATATTTACATTCTAAGTGAGAAGCATTTGTTTTGATTGGTTCATATTTTAAAATAGGTGGTCCTACATGGATTGCCTCACGAATTTCTCTTGAGTACAGGCCTAAGGAAAAAAGAATCTATTTTTGTTTATGTAGGTGCTGTTGACACCAAAAATGTCACTTTGCCTCTTCAAGATCCAAAGAGCTACATGAAGTCGCAACCTGCCATAAATAGGCAATGCTGCTTCCAAAAATCAAATCTTGTCAGAATCAAACAAAAACTGCAAGATTCTTCAAGACAGCCAAAAGAGGAGTACACAAGAAGTTTCGGGCCATTTCAAAATCATTTGGCCTAACTTCGCTTCTCAGACAGCCGAAAAGGAGCTCTCGGCGGCAAAAGCATCGGAGACACCAAATCTTCGATCAGGGCCGATGGATAGTCTCAAAATACTTCCAAAAGGCTCCACGTCAAGTTTCGAGTCAAACCGACAACGTTTGACCCTACATCAACCCTCGAACAGCTAAATCAAGCCTCTCGGCGGCGAGAACCACCGAGGCCATTACTCATCAGATAGAGCACATGGACGGCTTCAAAATGCTTATAAAGGGCTACACGTCAAATTTCAGGTCATTTCCACAACATTTGACCATAGTTTGACGCTCGGAAGCCAAATCAGGCCTCTCGGCGGCAAAGCTCTCCGGGACCATGGTTTCCAAGACAGAGCCTATGGATCATCTTAAAATGACTCCAATAGGTTCCCTGTCAAATTTCAAGTCAATCGGACATCGATTGACCGCACATCAAACCGCGACATCTTCATCGCGACAAAAAGCAAGTCTACAGGTGATAGGACCCCAAACGGCTTCAAAACTCAAACAAAAGCCTATGGTTGGTCTTATTTATTGCTCAGGAGGCTTCACACCAAATTTCAGGTCATTCCGACATCGTTTGACCCAGTTTCAGCTTCTGACGGAAAATCGGCAGCTCTGCGCGACAAAGTCTTCGGCTTTCTCAGGAAATTGGAAGCTTTGCAAAATAAAATGCAAGGATTCTCATCAGGTTTCCTACAAAAAAATTAGGCCAATAAATGGTCAAAATGTCAAGGAAAAGTACAGAAGAAAAAAGAATCGAAAAACCGCAAAAACGGACACAAAACGGGACACGAAAGGGGGAAAACCCCCCAGGGTCGCAGACCCCTGCGACCCTGGGCCAGGGTCGCCGGCGACCTTGGAACCCGGGGTCGCCGGGAAGGCCCCGGAAACCCCGGTTTTCGCCGTTTTTTTCGCGATTCGAAGAGCCCAGCCTCTGGTACTTTCCAAAATTCATGCTTTTGAGACACCAAGTCCTCTGACATCCGTCCAAAACACGGGTCAATCATCAAGAGTATCGAAAACAATATTGATCGCCACCCGGTCAACCAAAAAAAAGTGTGCTTTCTACCCGACCGATCGAAAAATCGACAGGACAGATGGCACCGACCCGCTGTTGGCAACAAACACCTGAAATTACATGATCATCTGATGTCGATCTACATGAAGATCCATCGATGATCATCGACAGAAGAATCCCAAAAGACGTGGCACGGCCCGCGACTCTTCAGCTGCTCGGCGACCACTTAATGCGATTAATTGACTAGCTTTATTACAGTCATTAATCCATTTCTTTGGACGGCCCAATCAGAAGCAAGCATTCGGGAGTTACAAGTCAAGAGATTCATGGCATTGAACCCATGAAACTCCTCACATCATGGCGATTAAAGGCGATTAAATGCCCTCAATCTCCTCCGGCCAATCAGAAGCCAAGAAAAAGGAGTTACAAAATAAACAATTCAATTTTGTAACTCCTCCCATTATGCAGCTTTATGACAATCAAGGCTCATAAACCCTCCTAAATGGCTACCTAAAAGCCTATAAATAGGAGAGCTCTCCAAGAAGAAAGGATCATCAGAAACATCAGAGAAAAAAGCACAAACACACAGACAGAAATCCAGAGAAAGGAAAAAGAGAGAAAACTTTGCGGAAGTTTTACACCGGCCACCGCAACAAGGTGACAAAAGTCCCTTGGGGAGTACCCCCCCCCCCCCCCAAGGTCCTTGCCTTCTCCTCCTGCCTCCAATGGCTTAGATATGGCTTTTCAGCCCGTCTACTCGGCTTTTTATTGGACATAGGACCTTCCTTTGGTCTTTGTCCTCTAAAAACCTGAGGTTATAGCCAAGCCAAGCGAATCAATAGCATCCTCTGTTCTCATCTGCATGGATGATGGCGAAGCCCACATATGGCTTGCGACCGTCAATCTAAACGGGTCCCCCACAATCTCCTGAGAAGTTAGATCCTCCTTTTCTTGCTTTTCATTGTAGTTTGTATTTTTTTCAAAAGAGACAAAAATCACAATTCTTGTCTTTCATTGTTGATAAGGATTGTAAATCGGCTATAAACGCCAAAATAGGCTATAAACGCCAAAAATCGGCTATAAACGCCAAAATCGGCTATAAATGCCAAAAAAAATCGCCTTTCACGGCAAAGTCAAGAAAATGTCTCTTTTCTTAAATATATGTGCAATGGAAAACTTGAAAGAAGTTGATTTCCTTTTTACTTGCGAAGGTTGATCTCCAGATCACCACTTGCAATTCCAAGTAAAAATAGAAAATCTGGCACACCCACAAAAAAAGAAATGTTGATGCACGCCCCTTGCCCCCCGGTTACGAAAGGGTCGGAACCAAACGGACTCCCACGTCCGCCGACCTCGGTAGGAACCCGCGCATCGGGGCGCGGTCCATCAAGCTGGCTCCACCCGGTGGGACCCGTTTATTTGAGAACACGATGCTAGAAATGAAATATTTGCATATCATATATTTTGCTCTATGCTTATATTTCTTTTCTCGATTCCTTGGCTACTTTATAATTGGTGGCCTATGTTGAATTCCGCATCTAAAAAAAATGAGATGAGATTTTTTGTTTGGAAATTTCTAATTCTTTGAATTTATTTCCACTCTTTCTCTTTTCAAAAAAAAAAAGTTTAAAACAAAAAACAAAAAAAAATCAGATTTTTCATTTTTGGATTCAAAATTGAGAAACTTTGATCCTCTCCCTTCTGGGCACTGGCGCTCACGGAAATCGTTGAGACCGTGTTCGGATCGGGGGTTGGGCCATTGTTTCTCTTCGATGAGTTCATTAAAAATCTAAAAATATATATATATATATATAAAAGTATAAAAAAAAAATTTAGATTTCTCAATTTGGATTCAAAATTGAGAAACCTTGATCCGTTCCTATCGTTCATCGCGCTTGCAGAAATGTTGAGCCTGTTCGACTAAGGTTTTGGGCCATTGTTTCTCTTCGATGAGTTCATAAAAATAAAAAAATAAAAAAAAATATAAAAAAAAAAGACATAGACCACTAAGGTTAAACCAACTGTGTTCTTTGATCATGGTTGATTCAAAGAAAAGCCTTGTCCAGAGTGTGGAGACAGCTTGACTGTTCTAGGCAAGGGTCCTCCAAACGGGTTCATTAAGTAATCCTACCCTTACCTGGGGGCAATTCTATCAATCAAGATTTCATAAGACCGGGTTAGGAGGCCTATGTGTACTCTCTCGTCTTTTAAATAAATAAAAAAAAATAAATTTTTAAAAAAAAATATAAAATTTTAAAATAAAAAATAAAAAATAAAAATTTTTTCAAAAAAAAATCTAAAAAATATTGAAAATAAAAAAAAAAGATTTAAAAAAAAAAAAAAAATTCCGTCATTTTGGGTTTAGATTGGAGAAATCTTGGTCTTCTCCTTTCTGAGCACTGGCGCTCACGGAAATCGTTGAGACCGTGTTCAGATTGGAATGCCTTTTGCTCTCTTTGATGAACCCGATATTGACTTTTCAAAAAAAAAAAACTCGTCATCTTTAGATTCAGATCCGAGAAATTATGGTTCATTTCTTTCTGAGCACTGGCGCTCGCGGAAAACGCTGAGCCCGTGTTCAGATCGGAATACCATCTGCTCTCTTTGATGAATCCAATCTTGACCTTTCAAAACAGAGAATCTCATCTCATGGATGCGGTCTCAAAACATTTGTGTCTAGCGGTACTAGTACGCCCTTTCAGGGTCTACTGTATTGCGACCGGCACATCTGTAACTCCAACTTTATATTCTTCTTACCTCGAGCAAGCTCTGCTTCTCGATAAGTCGAATTTAAGTTCACAATTGCTTCTAGCAGTCACTGGGATGCCCATTCCGGGCTTACCATACCTGCGATCAGAACAATTGTACCTTCTATGGCATTTTGCCTTCCTCATATTGCCTGGGTCATCTACCTCGGGCAATTTGAAAAGACGAAACCATAGAACTTCCCATTTATGATCATTATATTCTTGTGATTACTAATGGATGTGGTCTTGTTTCAGAAATTTTCGAAAAACTAACAATGACAGCTTCACTAACCATTACTTTCGAAGAAAACAAGCACCAACTCATGCTTCAACAGAAGCAAACCACGCGCACCTACAAGCGCCCCATCAGCTGCCGAAGTGTCAACTCCCTCGGCAACTCTCTGAACTCCGGGTCGACCTCGACTCCCCGGACTATCGTCTTTGGGACGCTGGGACCATTCCCACTTCCTGAGGAACAAACTGCTCCCTCCAAGAAGCAGAAACTCGCCTCTCAACGTGTCACTACCGTGACACCAAAGGCGAGCACCAGAAGGCCTGAAGCCCGTGGCAGCCCCACGAAGCCTCGACCTACAAACAACCAGGTCTACTCCAAGACTTGGTCCCCAAGACCTTCACCAAAACAGAGAAGGTCCCAGACATCTACTAAGCTAGCATTCCTGGCCCCACTCAAGGAGAACCAGTTCTATCCTCTTGCTTACATGAAAGAGGAGAGACCCATCTCCAACCTGACTCTCAAGTCATCCCAGCATGAGCCGGCTTGTTCCTACAAGCCCAAAATCAAGTCAAGCATCACAAGGCCTCCACAAGTACCTGCTAAGGCTACAAACCTGCAGTTCGACCCTTCATCTCTACAGGGGACGAACTTCAAAAATTCAAAGCTTCGCTGCAACAGGCGAAGGACAGGGTTCGCATCTTGTCCTTGCCCAGCTGCAAAGAAGACAGGCTCGGCTGCTGCGCCCGAGGGAGCACATCCTTCATCGTCAAAGCCCAGTCAGAGCTGACCGAAGCTCAAATTGCTCGTCGTATACGCCGCCGCGCGTCATACCGACAAAAGAGACTAGAGAAGCAAAGGACCCAGCCTCCCACACTTCAAGTCTCTCCTAAATGGGTCGAAAAAGAAAGACCCAACCAAGTTGCTGCCGTCCATATGGTTGGAAAAACCAGAAGGCGCCAAAAATCAGCAACAAAAATCCATGTCCGACGTCCGATGACCCGCAGCGTCTCCAGGACAAGAAGACATTCAGAAGAATCCCCTGCTCCTTCAAGCAAAGGACAGCAGAGTGATCCTTCCTCAAGCTCCTCTTCAAAAAGAATGAGCCCCAGCTCAGTCACCAGGACAGTTTCTTCGTTCGAGTCACGAAGGATGAATGTCTTGGCTACAAATTCTGAGCCACCACCCCGCAATCCACCTCCAGAAGATGCGATCACCCGCATCCAGCAGTTGGAACAGGGCCAGCAGAGGATTGAAACTCTGATGGAAAACCTTCTCCTCGCCTTCCAAAATCAGGCGAACAATGAACCTCCTCCGAATCATCAAGACGACGAGGTAAATAGAGAAGAAAATGAGTCACGCGCCCTTACCAAAAAGGACGTAGACGGTATCCTCGCCAAAGCAAAAGAAGAGGATATACTCAAGGAGCATGGGATCAAGCCACCATATCCCTTATGGATGGACTCGGTCCCGTTCCCCACCAAATTCAAGCATCCTACTCTCCAAACATATACGGGGAAAGGATCAGCCAGACAGCACGTCATCCACTTCAAGATCCTGACAGGGAGCTATCGCGGATCAAGATGCACTCAAGATCCACCTCTTTGCAAGTACCTTAAAAGGTACGGCCTTCGATTGATACTCCACTCTGCCGGAGGACTCAATCCAAAACTAGGCCATGTTAGAGACACGCTTCCTGACTCACTTCAAAGGTGAGGATCACCCCGCTACTATGGCTCAGCTGTGCAGCCTAAAACAGGGGGAGAATGAGTCAACATATGACTTCATTCACAAGTGGAAAGCAATGGCATACAAATGCTCTGATGTATTGCCACAAGCGTCGCTAGTCGACATCTGCCGAAACAACATGAGAGCCAGAATCCGCTCCATGATCATCGGCAGCAAATCAAAAAACCTGGGAGAACTCCTAGAAGCTTCCATGGAAGCTGAAACGGTGATTAAGGACCTCAACAGTCAGAAATCATCAAGAAAAGAGCCAACCGCCATTACGACCTCAAAACCAAAGAAGAAAGAGGTCCTCAATGTGCAAACCAAGTCAGCTCCTCAGCCACCAAAGAAAGCTGAAAACAAAGCTGTTGGTAAGAAACCTGAACTCTCTGATGCCTTCAAAGAACGAGTAGAGAAGAAATACCCGTTTGATGAAGATGTTGATGAAATCTTCGGGGCTCTTGTGGCGAATGGCAAGCTCACCTTGCCTGAACCAAAAAGACCGGGTGATGTTGGCAAAACCAACGATCCTCGGTACTGTCCATACCACCAGATGATCTCGCATCCTCTCAATCAATGCTTCGTTGTGAGAGAGAAAATAAATGAGATGTGGAAAAACGGAGTCATCACCTTTGACAAAAACTATGGGTCTGCCTCCGTCAACATGGTGACATGTGGACAAACATCAAGATCACCGAAGAAGAAGATCACTACTTCCTTCAAGGTGATAAACTCAATCGAAGCGTCCGAGGAACTGGTTCCTTACCCGACACCAGACGGACAACCGATATGGGTACATCCCGATCTCCTGGAAGATGAAAATTGGGAGGTCGTGAAAACAAAGCCTACAGCTCAACAGCGAAGGCAGGCTAGGAAACATCTCCTCAAGCTCAAACGGCAAGAGAAGACCCAGCCAAAACTAGAGGTCAAAGAAAAGGCAGAGGCTTCCTCTACCGCTTCACTGGAGGTAACAAAAATATCCCTTCCAGAGACTTCAAAGGGGGTAAGGAAATTCACTCTCAGTGATTTCATGCCACCTCAATTTAAAGAAGCCATGCAGGAGGCATCATACTCTTGCAATTCGGTAGTTGGATTCTCCATTGATGGATACGAGTCCAGCGACACCGATGATGGATTCGAATCCAACTACACAGATGAGTGGGAGGAGTCCCTTGAAACAGGAGAATATCTCTCCGATGAAGAATGGGTTCCTGAGTCTCATCTTATGCCAGTAATCTGGTATAACCCCCTACAGCCACAAGGATCCTGGTCTGATGATGAAGAAGACCAAGAGGCTGTACAAGAAAATGCTGCTGACCCAGCACCTCTCATTACTCCAGTGGAAATCAACAATGTTGAGCCATAAAGAGATGATGAAGAAGAAGATCCGGCTCCCATGCCTGATCTTGAAGAATATGCAAGGATCTTGCAGCGACTCGCTCTAGAACAAGAGCAAGAACGCGTCAACGAGCCTCCTCGCAATCCAGAGCCTGAAGTCCCTGAAGACCACCAGGTACATCCTCCCTTAACTCCTGAAAAATGGAGAAAATTGCTGGATAGACGATCCTCTCACATCCGAGGATGAGTCTGACTCCGATCAGGCAACGTCTCCTGTCAGAGCTTCCTGTAATGTTATAATTCAGGATTATAGCTCTTCCGAAGCATCGTCTGATGAGAGCACTTGCACTCCGGCGACGCCTAGCAATATATCTTCTGGAGCCACCTCGTCTCACGTGACTTTCACTGAGATGACACCCTCTCAGGTTTCTTCTCCTGAGACTGTGACTTCAAAGTTCACAACCTTCCTGACTGAAGAATGTCCAGCCATTGATGCTTGGGACGATGAATTAGTCAACGAAGAAGAAAGATTGCTGGATGCTGTTCAGGACTTGTTCCCGGAAAATGCTCCATGCAACACAATCACTGAGGATGGTAACTCTGCTGCTGATACATCCTCAGCAAATGAAAAATGACAGCCTCTTGATCCTGAAGACAATCTTCCAAACGAAGACCCTTCTCAAGAAGCTCTCGAAGTTGGTAGAGGCACCCGCTCTGGCCGGGACTACCACAAAAATTACAACCAATCTTCCTTTACATATGTAAATCCTTCGGGAAAAGATGTTGTAAGCGCCCCTAGTGGCAACAATGATGAACATGCAGGCCCTAAGGAGGCTTTCAAGTATGACTTGATTGAACACTTCAAGCACATACCTGCACGTCTACACATCCTAGATTTGTTGCGAATGTCTCCGCACACTCGTGATAATCTCATTCTCGGAATTACAAAAGCTGAATGAGGATGTCGACAAACATGCCCCGCAAGTCCTCCAAATTGAAATGGATTACCGGGTCAAAAACTCAGAAGCCTCCTCAAAGGGAGAAAAGAAGAAAACTGAGGGATCATGCATTGAAATGCCTCTCGGTTAAAAAAGCAGCCAGTGCAACCATCGCCTTCACAAAGGATGACCTCCTACTTGGCGAAACCAGGCATAACCGACCCCTGTACTTCACAGGGTATATCAAGGAAATGCCTATGCATAGAGTTCAGATCGACCCAGGTTCTGCACTCAACCTCATCTCCACATCGGCTCTTGAAGAGTTGGGCATCCCACCCAGCAAACTGAGCCACACATCTATATCTATCTTTGGATGCGATGGGAGTACTCAAAGGCCTATCGGCAAAATCAGGTTCAAATTGCAGATCGGTGATCTTATCTCTGAGGTCACAGTGTATGCAATAAAGACCCCTTCATGCTACAACATCCTTCTCGGACGCCCTTGGATCCACGAGAATGGTGTTGTCCCTTCAACTCTACATCAATGCATCAAGTTTGTTGGCGACGACGGCATGATACATCGAGTCTTTGCGGACAGAAAACCCTTCAAAGGTAAAGAAATCCACTTCGCAGACTCACAGATGTATGAAGGTGAAAAAGAAGAAGAGGAGAAGCATACAGCATCCTTTACCGAAAATCTCCAGAAAGATAAAGGCAAAGCTCCTCAACAATCACCGGAAGAAAACAAACCATCCGGTAAATCTGAAGAGAGCATGCAAACTCCCTTCATCATCTCCCTCAAATCTTCAAAGCCTTTGGTCATCACAACTAAAGTGAAGAAGGCAAAACAAAAGCCTGGGGGCAAATTTGTTGTCTCTTTCGTGTCTATCATGCAAGACATGGACTCGGATTCAGAGCCAGAAGACGACACATCGTCAAGCCAAGCTGACACTCAGCAAGTTCAGCCTGCTCTTACTCCAATGGAAACAACTTCTGACATAGAAGATCCTACGTCAGCTTCCTTCGTTGTTCCAGCAACTTCAGCAAAGGAAAAGCCGATCTTTTCCATAGATCGGATGCTTCTTCATCAAACTCCATGCTTGAACCTTTCCAAAATAAAGGTACGCCTCAACTATCCTTATACAGTTCTGTGGCACAAGCTATTATGAAGAAAATGGGCTATGACGCTCAAAACCCAGTCGGTTTGGGAGAAGGACGCGGTATTCTCACGCCATTGGGGCCCGTCTTGACCAAAAGCCAGCTGGAAGATTGGAGACTCTACGGCTATGTAGAAAAGTCTTCACACGGGTTAGGGTATGATCCTGACACTCCCTTGAGACAGTTGACACAAAGGCTTAAAAGTCAATATACTGACCAAGCCTCAACATCTCAAGTCCATGAAGACATCGATCTCCCTGATTATCTCTTTGATGAGTCACCTGACAAAGATCCAGGAAGCTCATCCAATTGGCACGATTTCTCCGAAAATGAAGAGGAGTTAGTCCGATGGCACAGACGTGTGGACTTCTGACCCAGAAGAACCCTCATCTCCAAAAGAAGTAGCCTACTTCGACTCGGTTTCAACAGGCGATTGGGATCATCTCATAGCAAGCCTTGGGAAAATTACCGATCAAGAAGACCCGTGGAAAGGAACAAAACCTTGGTCTGGAAATGCCCTTGAAACCCCAGAAGGTTTCGTTGAGCTGGAAGCCTCCGAAAATATTGTGGAGGAACCACCTTCGAACCTTCCAACAGAAGATCCTGTTCAAAAGATAGACTTGGGAACACCAGATAACCCACGTCCTGTATTCATAAGCAAGAATATAAAGGATGATGAGTTACCCGAGTATATCGCCTTTCTTCGTGAGTTCGTTGATTGCTTTGCATGGTCTTAGGCTGAAATGCCAGGCTTAGACCCCCAAAATAGCAGTTCACAAACTCAATCTTCAAGAAGACATCAAGCCTGTCAAGCAAGGCCAAAGAAGATTCCGTCCAGATGTGATGGATAAAATTGAACAAGAAGTTCAAAAACTCAAAAGCGTCGGCTTCATCCGTGAGGAACAACATCCTGAATGGTTGGCCAACATTGTCCCCGTGACAAAGAAAAATGGGCAGATCAGGGTCTGTATTGATTATAGAGACCTGAATGGCGCATGCCCAAAAGATGAATTTCCGCTCCCCATACCAGAGGTAATGATTGATAATACCTGTGGATTCGAGCGAATGACATTCATGGATGGTTTCTCTGGCTACAATCAGATAAAGATGCATCCTGAGGATGAAAAACATACATCCTTTCGAACCCCATTTGGCGTGTATTGTTACACTGTCATGCCATTTGGTCTGAAAAATGCTGGTGCCACATATCAGAGGGCTATGATGAAAATATTCCAAGATATGCAGCACAAGACGGTTGAATGTTACGTTGATGACCTCGCCGTCAAAAGCAAAAGAAAAGAAGATCATCTCGAAAAACCTTCGAGAAGTCTTCCTCCGGCTTCGCAAAACACAAACTGCGAATGAATCCATTGAAATGCTTCTTCGGTCGTCTCGTCGGGTAAGTTCCTCGGATTCTTAGTTCGGAAAGCTTGGAATAGAGCTTGACCCCATAAAAGTCAAAGCCATTCTAGAAATGCCCTCTCCAAGAACCTTGAGAGAACTCAAAGGGCTTCAAGGGAGATTGTCCTACATCAGACGGTTCATCTCCAATCTTTCGGGGAAATGCCGTCCATTCTCCCGGTTGATGAAAAAAGGTGTAAACTTGTCTGGGATGCTGACTGTGAAGCTGCTTTCCAAGACATCAAGTCATACCTGACAAAACCTCCAGTGTTAGTTGCCCCTACCACTGGAAAACCATTCATCTTGTACACAAGAGCCCTTGATCACTCTCTGAGGAGCTCTGCTTGCAGCAAGAAAATGATCAAAGAAAAGAAGCTGCTCTATATTACCTCAGCCGCATGCTAGTAGGTGCAGAGCATCGCTACTCTCCATCGAAAAAGAATGTCTTGCAGTGATGTTCGCCGTACAAAAAGCTGCGTCACTACTTGCTTTCCAACACAGTCTACCTGGTCTCCGAGGGTCAACCTCTTGAAGGTCCTTGTCACAAAGGCAGGTTCTCTCAATGCTCGACTGGCAAAATGGTCCATCCTTCTATCACAATTTGAATATTAGGTATGTACCACAAAAAGCAATCAAAGGGCAAGCTCTAGCGGACTTCCTCGCAGAGCATCCATTGCCTAAAGATTCTCCACTCAGAGATGATTTCCCAGACGAACCAGTCTACAATGTGGAGACTTTCTCACAAAGTGCCTCCTGGGACATGTACTTTGACGGTGCAACCAGGACAAATGAAAAAAAGACAGCTGATCTCGGGAGTTGGCATCCTCTTTGTTAGCCCCGACAAATACATGATTCCACACGCATTTCTCGCTACTGGAACCAGCACAAACAATGCAGCTGAATATCAAGCTCTGATCTTAGGATTGGAACTCGCCATCGAATCCGGTATCACCATGCTGGAAGTCTTTGGAGACTCTCAACTGATCGTCAACCAGATGAATCAGAAATTTGAAGTTAAGAAGCCAGATTTGTTGCCCTACTAACACAAGGCACAATCACTTCTGCAAAAGTTTGACATCTGTCACATCACCCACATTCGTAGACGGTGAAAACATACGCGGGATGCCCTAGCCGGACTTGCCGCATCCATTGCAATCAAGGAAGTGGGAAGAAACATGCAAATCACAGTGTGCGAAAGAAGAAGGAATCCTTCTTCCTCTTAACACACACCAAGCAGTTGTTGAATGCCACCCAAAGTGGCTCGGAAGTCGGATTTCAATCCTTCAAACTTCCCTTGGCGACTGGCGGGATCCGTTCATTGATTACTTATGTTCGGAATCTACCTGAAGATCCAAAAGAACGGGTAAGCATCCAAGGCGAACCCCAAGCTTTCATTTGGATATTCCTTCAAAAATCCTTTACAGGAAATCCTTCAATGGAGTACTTATACGCTGCTTGTCACAACAAGAGGATGAAGAAACACTCAAAGAAGTTCATGCGGTGGTCTTGTGGAGCTCATCAGGTGGACCTAAGCGCTATGATCAGATAAAAAGGTTAGGATATTACTGGCACCATGGTAGCTGACGCAATGCAATTGCTAAGCGCGTGCCAACAATGCCAAGTTCATGGAGATTACATTTCACATCTCCAGAATGGCTGCATCCTACAGCGATCTCATGGCCTTTCGAAGCCTGGGGTATGGACATCATAGGTCCTATTTCTCCCCCTTCAAGCAAAGGTCATCGCTTCATCTTCGCCGCTACGGATTACTTCTCCAAGTGGTCAGAAGCATTTGCGTTTAGCGAAATGAAGACCTCATCAGTCCTTCAGTTCCTGCTTACCAACATCATTTGTCGTTTCAGCATACCCAAAAGATTCGTCCATGATAACGGACCACAGTTCCGGGATCATCGATTCTACAGGTTCTGCGACAAATACAAAATCCAAAGCTGTCCTTCGACTCCATACAATCCGGCACAAACGGGTTAGCAGAAGCTTTCAACAAGACACTCTGCAAAATCCTCAAAAAAATGGTCTCTAATCACAAAAGAGACTGGAGCGACAAAATGTCTGAAGCTTTGTGGGCCTATCGAACCACCGTTCGAGGACCAACCCATAGCACACCATTCTCCTTGGTCTATGGATGCGAAGCTGTCGTGCCCTTGGAAGTACAAATTCCTTCCTTGAGGGTATCCTTGCAAAATGACATGACTCAAGAAAGCAATGTCAAATTGCGGCTCCATGAGCTGGACAATCTCGATGAGAGACGGCTCGAAGCTCAACAAAGCATTGAACTTTACCAAGCACATATGGCAGGATCTTTCGACAAAAAGGTCAGGCAACGCGCCTACAAAAAGAGTGACTTGGTTCTTGCGATAAAAAGACCAATGGTCTTCGCTCACAAGTCCAAAGGCAAATTTGAGCCAAAATGGGAGGGACCCTACGTCATCGACAAGGTTTTCTCTAATGGTGCATACGCACTCCTAAACATGGAAGGTGACAGATGTATGCTGCCTATCAACGGCAAGTTCTTAAAGCGGTACTACCCTTGAAGACTTACCCAACTGGATAAGAGCAATGCCTGTATGGCCAAAACCGGTTTCCAGGTACACGCTCGCTAAACCCACCCTTTTTTTTAGAATTTTCATATCAAATGTTGAAATTTCTAGAAATCTAAAACAATGCTTACTTTCATCGTTTCATTGTTCAAAAAATATATATATATATATCCAAGTTTAGGAACCTTTCCCTAGCTTGACCAAAATTTTCAACCCTTGAACCCAAAATTCATGGTTTGAAACAAAATCCGATTCAGGGATTTCCACCCTAGTCTACCCTGCCTTTTACCACCAAAATGGTTTTAGGTCAAAATTTATGACCCTCGTGTCTTTAAACAAAAAAAAATGGTTTTTCAAAAACCGCGAGGAAGCGACGCTTAGTCGATACTCGCACAAATCGGAAGCAAGCGAACCACGTTCGACACTTCCAAAATCGCAGGGAAGCGACATTTCGTCGATACTTGCAAAATCCAAAACCGTGGAAACGCAACATTTCAGTTGATATCCACAACCCAAATTTCAAAGGTTCGAAAAAACCTAAAAAACTGTGGAGACGCAACATTTCAGTTGATATCCATAACCCAAAGGTTCGAGAAAACCACAAATTTCAAAAATCGTGGGGAAACGACATCAAGTCAATACCCGCAAAACCAAAATTTTTGAAAAGCAAGGATGCGACATTCCATCGATACTTGCACCCAAATCCGCGAGGATGCGACATTCCATCGATACTCGCAACCGAATGAGCAAGGATGCGACATTCCATCGATACTTGCAAGAACATTCAGCAGGGAGGCGACTTTTAGTCGATACTTGCATTTTTTGAAAACCAAACCGGCTATAAATGCCATCAAAACAGGCTATAAATGCCACAAACCGGCTATAAATGCCATCAAAACAGGCTATAAATGCCACAAACCGGCTATCAATGCCACCAAAACAAAACTGGCTATCAATGCCACAAACAAAAAACTTGGATTTCAAAAAAAAACAAACCGGCTATCAATGCCACCAAAAAAAAAACCGGCTATCAATGCCACCAAAACAAAACAGGCTATCAATGCCACCAAAAACCGGCTATAAATGCCACAAACCGGCTATCAATGCCACCAAAACTGGCTATAGATGCCACAAAAAAAAAACTCGGCTATCAATGCCACAAGAAAAGCTGGCTCTCATGCCAAAATTGGCTTCCATGCCACAAACAAAAACCTGGCTTTCATGCCAAAACAATTACTTGACAAAAGATTTTCACAAAATGACAACCTTTTGATCAAATCCCATTTAGCAATTACTTTTATCACAAAAAGATTCAAGTGAGCGTAGGGATAACAAAAAAAAAAGAAGAGCATCCCATTTAGCAATTACTTTTATCACAAAAAGATTAAAGTGAGCGTAGGGATAACAAAAAAAAAGTGTTCACAAGCACTACACAAAAAAAAAGGGAGTACCAAAAAAAATACATGTGGTACCAAAAAAAAAGAAAGTGTTCACAAGCACTACAAAAAAAAATACCAAAAAAAATACAAGTGGTACAAAAAAAAAGAAAGAAGGATGGTTTCTGTATACAGGAGCTCAATAAAAAACGGTCTCCAGCTAAGAGTTCAGCTCCTTAAGCAAGCTTTTGGCTTCATCCGTCAAGGATTCCAAGGCACGCTTCTTCAAGAACCTGCCATGAGATGCTGGGGTGGGCTGTAACCCTTCTTCTGCACTGGGAAGCTTCCTTCGAGCGGTTTTCCATTGTTTGTCCTCATCAGACTTCCTTTTGAGAACTCGAATGGCATCCGCAACTCGGTGAATCAGAGCAGTCTCCCTTTCACGAGCCTCTGTTATTTCAGTCCACTTGGCAGTGACTTGTGCCTGCAGATGCTCAAGACGTTTCCTGGCCTCATCGACCTCCCTATCAAGGATGTTAAGGTCATGTGTCAGCCTAATGATGGTTATTTCTTCTAAGTTCCTCTCTCGGACTGCCTGCTTCTTGCTTTCTGTAGCCTCATCCAGGTCAGATTGAGCCTTATCCGCAGGGTCCGAGAACATCTCCTTGAAGAACTGATCGTCAGGAAAACCCATGGTCTCAAACCACTTGTCACCCCAAGCTCAATGATCCTATTAACGATCGCCCTGGCATATGTGACATCCAAACCAGCTTCTTCAGCATCACCGAGAATCTCACGCACATGCTGGATCATGCTAAATCCGGCTTCCAAGTGCCCAGAAAAGAGAGTCTCAATCCAAGAGCTCAGAACTCGCACCACCACCTTCTTCGCAAAAAGAAGAGATGGCCCAGCTGAAGAGGAGCAAAAAAAAAAAAAAGAAACTTTCTCAAAAAAAAAAAAAAAGAGAAAGAAAACAAAAAAGAAAAGAAAAGAAACTTTCTCTAAAAAAAAGAGAGGGGAAAGAAAACAAAAAAGAAAGAAAAGAAACTCTCTCAAAAAAAGGGGAGGGAAAGAAAAAAAAAGAAAAAAAAAAGAGAAAAAAAGAGGGCTGGCCCACAGGCCACGTGGCCGTACGGCCAGATCCGTACGGATCTGTCCGTACGCCCACAAACAACAAAAAAACAAAACAAACAAAAAAAAGAGAAAAGAAAAGAAAGCAAAAAAAGAAAGAAAAAGAAAACGTGTAAAAAAAAAAAGAAGCAAACACGTGAAAGAAAAAAAAAAGAAGAAAAGAAAAAGAAACAAAAAAAAGAAAGAACTTTATTTTTCCTACAATGGAGTTTTCTTGAAAAAGGGAACTTACTTGAAGCCATTGATGGAGAAGAAGAAGAAAAATCTTGAAGATCTTGAAGAAGAAAAGCTCTTGGTCTTGAAGCCCTCTTGAGATTATTGCAAAAGAAAGTAATAAGAGCAAGAGATCCAACCTCCTCCTTGCTTTTATAGAAAAGAGCAAACCAAAGAAGGAAAGAAGAAAGAGGTAAGTGTTACTAATTAGTAACCTTACCAAAAGAAAGAGATTAGAAAGATTCTTTCCCAAAAGAAAGGTATCTTGAGGGATTCTCTCCCAAAAAGAAATCAATGAGAGATTTTCTCCCAAAAAGAAATCGGTGACGGATTCTTTCCCAAAAGAAAGATATCTTGAGATATCCTATCCCAAAATAAAGGGATCATGAGAGATTCTCTCCAAGTAAAGATATTCTTAGATATTCTCTATCCAAATGAGATATTTTTGGATATTCTTTACAAAAATGACACCATATGAGATCTAAGCCATTTCAAAAGCTTAAGGTCCCATGGGTTAGCCCATATGAGCCAGGTTTGACCACCTAGGCACACAAAAAAAAAAAATTGGGCTTTTAGTCAAAGAGAAATCCCTCTTACCAAGAGCATACAAAAATGGTTCCATGCCTCTTTTGAGTTGATTGGACCATACAAAAGAAAATTCCAAGCCCCATGAGCTTCCAAAAATCAAACCATCCAGCCTCATCTACCAAATTGAGTCAAAATCTTGAAATTGACATTCCACAAAAACCAAAAACCAAAACCTGATCCCCTAACTTGCCACATACAGCCTGTTAGGTCACAAGATCAAAACCAAAATTGATCCCCCAACATTCCACATACAGCTTGTTGGGTCACACGATCAAAACCAAACCCGACCCCCTAACCTGCCACATATAGCCTGTTAGGTCACAAGGTCAAAACCCAAATCCACATCCCTGATGTCATCTTCAAAACTTTGCCTCGAGATGGTACGTGATCCCTTTCACTACCATAAAATTCCCCTGGAAGCTCAAAAGGCTACAAATACCAAAAAGAAAGACTGCTCAAAGACTCTTGGACAAGTCACAGGCTCTCCTTCAAAAATCTCTTCGAGGCACATCGACTACAAAAGTTAAGCAACTCGCCGCTGTACCTCGAGGGGCATTTGTTGACACCAAAAATATCACTTTGCCTCTTCAAGATCCAAAGAGCTACATGAAGTCGCAACCTGCCATAAATAGGCAATGCTGCTTCCAAAAATCAAATCTTGTCAGAATCAAACAAAAACTGCAAGATTCTTCAAGACAGCCAAAAGAGGAGTACACAAGAAGTTTCGGGCCATTTCAAAATCATTTGGCCTAACTTCGGTTCTCAGACAGCCGAAAAGGAGCTCTTGGCGGCAAAAGCATCGGAGACACCAAATCTTCGATCAGGGCCGATGGATAGTCTCAAAATACTTCCAAAAGGCTCCACGTCAAGTTCCGAGTCAAACCGACAACGTTTGACCCTACATCAACCCTCGAACAGCTAAATCAAGCCTCTCGGCGGCGAGAACCACCGAGGCCATTACTCATCAGATAGAGCACATGGACGGCTTCAAAATGCTTATAAAGGGCTACACGTCAAATTTCAGGTCATTTCCACAACATTTGACCATAGTTTGACGCTCGGAAGCCAAATCAGGCCTCTCGGCGGCAAAGCTCTCCGGGACCATGGTTTCCAAGACAGAGCCTATGGATCATCTTAAAATGACTCCAATAGGTTCCCTGTCAAATTTCAAGTCAATCGGACATCGATTGATCGCACATCAAACCGCGACATCTTCATCGCGACAAAAAGCAAGTCTACAGGTGATAGGACCCCAAACGGCTTCAAAACTCAAACAAAAGCCTATGGTTGGTCTTATTTATTGCTCAGGAGGCTTCACACCAAATTTCAGGTCATTCCGACATCGTTTGACCCAGTTTCAGCTTCTGACGGAAAATCGGCAGCTCTGCGCGACAAAGTCTTCGGCTTTCTCAGGAAATTGGAAGCTTTGCAAAATAAAATGCAAGGATTCTCATCAGGTTTCCTACAAAGAAATTAGGCCAATAAATGGTCAAAATGTCAAGGAAAAGTACAGAAGAAAAAAGAATCGAAAAACAGCAAAAACGGACACAAAACGGGACATGAAAGGGAGAAACCCCCCCAGGGTCGCAGACCCCTGCGACCCTGGGCCAGGGTCGCCGGCGACCTTGGAACCCGGGGTCGCCGGGAAGGCCCCGGAAACCCCGGTTTTCGTCGTTTTTTCGCGATTCGAAGAGCCCAGCCTCTGGTACTTTTCAAAATTCATGCTTTTGAGACACCAAGTCCTCTGACATCCGTCCAAAACACGGGTCAATCATCAAGAGTATCGAAAACAATATTGATCGCCACCCGGTCAACCAAAAAAAAGTGTGCTTTCTACCCGACCGATCGAGAAATCGACATGACAGATGGCACCGACCCGCTGTTGGCAACAAACACCTGAAATTACATGATCATCTGATGTCGATCTACATGAAGATCCATCGATGGTCATCGACAGAAGAATCCCAAAAGACGTGGCACGGCCCGCGACTCTTCAGCTGCTCGGCGACCACTTAATGCGATTAATTGACTAGCTTTATTACAGTCATTAATCCATTTCTTTGGACGGCCCAATCAGAAGCAAGCATTCGGGAGTTACAAGTCAAGAGATTCATGGCATTGAACCCATGAAACTCCTCCCATCATGGCGATTAAAGGCGATTAAATGCCCTCAATCTCCTCCGGCCAATCAGAAGCCAAGAAAAAGGAGTTACAAAATAAACAATTCAATTTTGTAACTCCTCCCATTATGCAGCTTATGACAATCAAGGCTCATAAACCCTCCTAAATGGCTACATAAAAGCCTATAAATAGGAGAGCTCTCCAAGAAGAAAGGATCATCAGAAACATCAGAGAAAAAAACACAAACACACAGACAGAAATCCAGAGAAAGGAAAAAGAGAGAAAACTCTGCGGAAGTTCTACACCGGCCACCGCAACAAGGTGACAAAAGTCCCTTGGGGGGTACCCCCCCCAAGGTCCTTGCCTTCTCCTCCTGCCTCCAATGGCTTAGATGTGGCTTTTCAGCCTGTCTACTCGGCTTTTCATTGGACATAGGACCTCCTTTTGGTCTTTGTCCTCTAAAAACCTAGGTTATAGCCAAGCCAAGCGAATCAATAGCATCCTCTGTTCTCATCTGCATGGATGATGGCGAAGCCCACATATGGCTTGCGACCGTCAATCTAAACGGGTCCCCCACAATCTCCAGAGAAGTTAGATCCTCCTTTTCTTGCTTTTCATTGTAGTTTGTATTTTTTTCAAAAGAGACAAAAATCACAATTCTTGTCTTTCATTGTTGATAAGGATTGTAAATCGGCTATAAACGCCAAAATCGGCTATAAACGCCAAAAATCGGCTATAAACGCCAAAATCGGCTATAAATGCCAAGAAAATCGCCTTTCACGGCAAATCAAGAAAATGTCTCTTTTCTTAAATATATGTGCAATGGAAAACTTGAAAGAAGTTGATTTCCTTTTTACTTGCGAAGGTTGATCTCCAGATCACCACTTGCAATTCCAAGTAAAAATAGAAAATCTGGCACACCCACAAAAAAAGAAATGTTGATGCACGCCCCTTGCCCCCCGGTTACGAAAGGGTCGGAACCAAACGGACTCCCACGTCCGCCGACCTCGGTAGGAACCCACGCATCGGGGCGCGGTCCATCAGGTGCAGAAAATAATGACCGACAATAACTGGGGAGCCTTAGAGGACTTATCCAATGATGGTGATGACTGGGTACCGTCCGAAAGCCTGAAAGAGAAGAACACACGGTCAGAGGACCCTGGCCTGGGCGGCGTAAGGCTCTCCGATGCCAAAGTCAGTGAATGAACTGGAACAATGGAAGGAGAGGAAGAAGAGAGGCAGAGTAACAGCTCTCTGTGTTGAATTATGCGTACCTTGCATGTGAAATGCAGTTCTACTTATAGACGGTTTGGAAGATATCTTAGATGATATCTTGGTGTGGGTCCCATGATTCGACTGGGAAGTCATGGTCAGCCCACGTTGTAATTAATGCGGTCCAATCCAGCCCACTCTGCATTTAATGCCAGTCGGATCAGCCCACGTTGCATTAAATGCGCGTCACGTTGGGCCAGATCGTGTTGGGCGCCTTTGACGGTTGGGGTACCATCAGATCCGCCCTCGGGCCTTGCCTTGATGTGGCTTCAGCCGCTGGATGCCGCCTTGTCAGGGACCTGGCGAAGATTGTGAACGGCTGGATGTCGCATCTGTCTCACTAGCTCGTGCCCCTATTCCTCCATGTGCCTGATGACGTGGGGGAAGAGGGGTGCGAGTGGAGGTTCTTTCCTGCTTCGGCTTTCGTCCCGGCCCCCTCAGCCGAGGTGGAGTTCTCAGCTGAGATGGGCACACGGGGTAGTCGAGCTCGGCGCTAGCGGCCCGGAGTTGTCTGACTTCGGCTGCGGCTTCTGCTCGGTTAGCCGAGGTGAGTTTGGTGCCACGTGGATGGCACACGGATGGCACGTGAGAGTGCTTAGTCTCATCTGATGGCGGTGATTAGCTTAATCCTGAGTTCCGGAAATCTCCCCACACAATTGCCCCCTAGCTTTTGACCTCTTAAGCGTCCTAGCCTTTAGTGGTCGGAAGCTAGAAAACTCGTCTGGGGATGCGGCGATCATTGCCTGGTGTCGTTTCAACTCTTTTGAAGCAGTAAATGCTCTGCCCTATCTATCCTGGGAAGCGAATCGACGGCTACACGCGTAGCCTCTTCACTGGTTGCGCTATCTTATTGATGGAACGGGTGCGGATCGCGAAATCCGCCCTTTCAAATTTCGAAAGTAGCGTGCGCCGAGGGTTCCCTTTCCATAAAAAGGGTCGTCCTCTTCCTTTCTTATTTCTGATTTCCTTTCGCCTTCGCCTTCGTCTTTGATTTCTGCTCTGCTGCTCGAGATCTTTCTAGCGAGGACGACCATAGGACGTGCTCGGACCTGTTCTTGAGTTGCCCCTTTGTCTCTGTAAGTTGCTTCGTGCCTCTGTCTAGCTTTTCTGCGACTTTTAGGGTTTAGCTTTTGCTGTCACCCCTTTTTTAGAGATGGGCACCCCTAGGTTCGATTTAGATACTGAAGAGGGCATAGCCAGATTTAGGGCCGCTTACAGTATTCCGGAGGGAGTCCTCCTCAAGCCGGCGGATTCCGTCGACTATGCCACGATGCGCTGGTCCTGCGGCTGGATGCCGTTCCCTCTGATCTCCGTGATCGAGGGCGGGGTCAGATTTCCTCTACACCCACTGCTTAGGGCTTGCCTCAGTAGCTGGTCCCTTACCCCGTGCCAGCTGATGCCCAATGGCTATAAGGTCATCATGGGCACGGCGAAGCTGAATGAGATTCTGGGGACCGACCTAGGTGTCCACGATATCGAGGACACCTACGATATCTGCAAGACTGGGGAAGGAAAATATTATCTCCGGGTGAAGCCGCAGCGAAGAGGCTTCGTCCTGGCCTTGGAGGATTCGAGTAAGAATGCCGAAGAAGCTTTCTTCTGTGTGTCGGGGGACTAGAAGTTCGGCGCTGGCGAGAGCAGGAGGCTGATGGTCCCACGTCGCCCCGGGACTGTCCCAAGTAAACACCGCTCCTTTTCTCTTACATGCTTTGCTTGATCTCGATGATGCCGAGCTGACACTCTTATGGTCTGTTGTGCAGAGGCAGGTGCGAGGCGACGCCGAACTGCGAGTGAAGGTTGGAGGAGGAACGCCGACGACATCAACAAGGTTGAAAGATACAAGGGGCAAGACCAGGTCGACGTGGAAGCTGCTTGGTTACACGCCGAGGTACCGCGGTCACTACAGGAGAACCGGAGTAGACGAGGTGGACGAGGCGCACCCTGATCGTCCTACCGTCTCCGTTACAGTGCCTGCTGGGATCCCTTTGACCGATCCCGCTGCGAGCCGGGCTGCGTCTGGTACCGAGGCGTCCACTTCTAGTTCGGAGCCACCGAACCTGACGCAGATTGTGGACGCTTATTCTTCCGATCGAGAAGAAGGCATGGAGGGGAGCTCAAGGGAGCCAGTTGTTAAGGACCTGGCGGCCAAGTTCAGGCTGAGGTCATCATCTTCTGGGGCGCCATCATCTGCCAGTACCCGCTCAGCTTCGGGCTCGGGGGGTGCTGGCGCTTCTTCTGCTCCTGCCCCTGCTCCGAGCGGGGGAGTTCGACGACGCTCGCCGGATCGCTTGAAGGAGGGGTCCCCGCCCAGGAAGAAGTCCAAGGTGGGGGAGAAGGACTCGGGGGCAGAACAGCCTCCGAAGGGCAAAACCCCTGCGCGGGCCCCCGGAGTCAAGGCTCCAACTGAAAAGAGTGCACCAGCTGAGAAGAGTGTGCCGGCTGAGAAGAGTGTGCCGGCCAGCAAGTCGACCGGCGGGACGACCCGCGAGCTCACCATCTCGGCGGGGCAAGGGTCTGGATCGGCCACCGGACCCCGAACTGCCCCAGTGCCGTGGAGACCGAGGATGGAGACGCAACCTGGTAAGCCTCTGAACATCGAGGATCGGCTGCTGGGGAACGCCGACATCATCGGAGCTCTCGCCAAGGTCTGCGCTCTGCCACGGGACATGGAGACGCACGAGAGGTTCGACAACGAGAGCCGGATGGTCTCAGCGATTCAGGCTAACCTTCTGGTAAGTGTTTTCAAGCATTTTTCTTCAAGTGATTTGGCTCGACTGCCCCAGTTTGACCCACTTTTTCCATTTGCAGAACGTGCAGAGGCTCCTGACCGTGATGGGGAGGAGCGACAGGAGTGCTGCGAGGGTCACTTAGCTGGAGTCTGAGAGGGAGAGGCTGAAGAAGGAGCTGGAAGAGCAGCGGAATGGAATGGAGGGGCTGAAGAAGGCCAGCGCTGAAGAGTCTGCTCGGCTGGCGTCGCTCTGACTGATGTCGCCGAGCTCACGTCGAGAGCTAATCATTTGAAGGGCGAGGTCTGGGCGAGGAACAAGAGGACCGCCGAGCTGGAGTCGGAGCTGGCCAGATCGAAGGCTGAATCGGCGGCCGAGGGGACGAAGTTGCGCAGGGAGGTGCTGGCCGGACGCGCTGAAAGGGAGAAGCTGAAAATGGCGAACGCCGAGCTGGAAAAGGAGAAGGCCTCCCTTCTGTCCGAGGCCCAATCCACTTTCCAAAATGGGGTGGACCATGCCACGGAGCTATATGAGAAGTAGGTGGAGGAGATCACCTCCATTCTGTTCGAGGAAGGATGCCTGGCCGCACTGAGACGTGCGGGGGTCCCCGAAGACCACCCTGTCTATCGGGACTTGCCGAAGTTCTCGGACCCGGCTCCCGAGCCGAGCTCCGCTCCTGCAGCTGAAAGTGCCCCTGACGAAGCTCCTGCAGTCGCTCCTGCTTCAGACGACGCTCCAGCTGCCCCGGCCCCGAGCGATGCCCCGGTCGCCAGCGACGCTTCGGCCGTGCCCCAAGGTGAGGCCTCCTCTGCCCCTACTTCGGCTGAGGTACCAGTTGAAGCCCCTTCTGCCAGCGACGCTCCAAGCAAGGTCACGGTTTCGGCCGAAGCCACTGGTTCAGCAGATATGGTGATCGACCTGGTGGAGTCGCCGAAACCACAGTAGCCTTGCTCCTTTTTCTTCCCTTGGCCTTCCATATGTAATACTTTTTCTTTCAGCCTTGTAATACTCTCTGCTATTAATGAAAAACGGGCTCCTTTACTTGTGCACTTTTCCCTGCATTTTTCCTTCTTTTGCTTCTGGATGTGCTATTGAATGGTATTGAATGCTTTTACTGTGACGCGTGACCCTCGAGGTAGAGAGAGTCAAACGGTCCTTATAGCTGTCTGTGCCGATTCTCCGTATTCTGGAGACCATAAATAGCAGTAAGCATGGTGATACGGCCGATGAGGGAAACGAGCGAACGTCTCCACGTGGCGCCATAGGAATCGCTGGTCAACAGACAGGAAGGCGTGCGTCCCATGTAACGCGTGGGAGACTTCGCCCCTTAACTTCCTTCGGAGATTGAGCCCTTCTTCTTCCTATAAGTAGGGGCAATAGGCTCGCCATGGGAGAAGAAAAGAAAAGAACTTAGGACAGTTTAATTCACATAGACGTAGGAGCCATGCCCAGTGGGTGTTCAGAAGCATTTGATCCGGGGGGAACCCCTGCGCCTGTGGACGGCATTCTCCAAGGGGGGAAGCCCGTCGTGGTCTGCGCGCCCTCTGAAGGAACTCCCCGTGGACCACGCGCTCTCTGAACGCGGGTTCATGGCCGATCGTCCCTGGTCAGGTTGCAGGGGAATCCTCTGCAACTGTGGGATGGTCGGGCCCTCTGCGTCCGGCACGGTCTTGAGCGACCGCCGGACGCGGGGTGGGATTATGGCCCCGCTGGACCTGGGGGTTCTTCTTCAAATTTTAGTCTCACTGACCGGAGGGTGTTGAAGAGCTCAGCGAGGTCCAGGGCCTCAGAACTGGAGGGGCTCTGCAATTGCTTTGGTCTGACCAACCAAAGTGTATTGTAGAGCTCACTGGAATTCAGGATCCCTCAGAACCTTCAGGCAACAAACTGGCGTCTTCGAGCCTGCAGCCTGAAGAGTCGGTGAAGATCAGAGTCTCCCAGTCTTTCACTTTATTTTCTGTTTTTAGAGGACTGCGATCCTCCTTTCTGTATTTTCTTTTCTGTTCTGTAACTCTTGTAATGAAGCAGTTTACCATGAATAAAAAGGAAGGATTTTGCGATCACTTAAATTGTGTGCAGTGCTTTTTGTCTTCTCTTTACTTTCCTTGCACTGTCTTGGAATATTTGTGTTTTTGTGCTGCCTTTTCGTGCTTCAGTGCTTGCACAGTTCTTTCTTAAAAACTGTCTTTGGCCGAAATGGCTGGTTTGGCCGACACGAACTGCTTGTGAGCATGAGTTCGGCAACGGTTTTTGAGGGGTATATAAACCCGGGCTTTAGGAATTCGGCCGAGTGTTCGAACTCGAGGCCTCCTTCCAGGGCTGCGAACCCTTGGAGTGGGATAAAACCCTGACTTTAGGAATTCGGCCGAGTGTTCGAACTCGAGGCTTCCTTCCAGGGCTGCGAACCCTTGGAGTGGGATAAAACCCTGACTTTAGGAATTCGGCCGAGTGTTCGAACTCGAGGCCTTCTTCCAGGGCTACGAACCCTTGGAGTGGGATAAAACCCTGACTTTAGGAATTCGGCCGAGTGTTCGAACTCGAGGCCTTCTTCCAGGGCTACGAACCCTTGGAGTGGGATAAAACCCTGACTTTAGGAATTCGGCCGAGTGTTCGAACTCGATGCCTTCTTCCAGGGCTACGAACCCTTGGAGTGGGATAAAACCCTGACTTTAGGAATTCGGCCGAGTGTTCGAACTCGAGGCCTTTTTCCAGGGCTACGAACCCTTGGAGTGGGATAAAACCCTGACTTTAGGAATTCGGCCGAGTGTTCGAACTCGAGGCCTTCTTCCAGGGCTACGAAGCCTTGGAGTGGGATAAACCCTGACTTTAGGAATTCGGCCGAGTGTTCGAACTCGAGGCCTTCTTCCAGGGCTACGAACCCTTAGAGTGGGATAAAACCCTGACTTTAGGAATTCTGCCGAGTGTTCGAACTCGAGGCCTTCTTCCAGGGCTACGAACCCTTGGAGTGGGATAAAACCCTGACTTTAGGAATTCGGCCGAGTGTTCAAACTCGAGGCCTTCTTCCAGGGCTACGAACCTTTGGAGTGGGATAAAACCCTGACTTTAGGAATTCGGCCGAGTGTTCGAACTCGAGGCCTTCTTCCAGGGCTACGAACCGTTGGAGTGGGATAAAACCCTGACTTTAGGAATTCGGCCGAGTGTTCGAACTCGAGGCCTTCTTCCAGGGTTGCGAACCCTTGGAGTGGGATAAAACCCTGACTTTAGGAATTCGGCCGAGTATTCGAACTCGAGGCCTTCTTCCAGGGCTACGAACCCTTGGAGTGGGATAAAACCCTGAGTGGTACCAGGTTTCACGCCCAAAACTATAAGAGACTGAGACGTCGCGGGTTCGATTCCTGGGGAGGCCACTCTACGGAGCCAAATGCATGATTAAGGGCACCCTCTGGGAAATAAGCCCCCCAAAGTGTATACAAATGTTGTAAGGAGGTTTTGGGGGTTGCCCTCCCCTCACAGAGTGGTTGACCACTCGGGCGCTAAGGGGGTTTTGGGGGTTGCCCTCCCCTCACAGAGTGGTAGACCTACTCAGGGCGCATTTGTATACACTTTGGGGGGCTTATTTCCTGGAGGGTGCCCTTAATCATGCATTTGGCTCCGTAGAGTGGCCTCCCCATGAATCGAACCCGCGACGTCTCAGTCTCTTATAGTTTTGGGCGTGAAACCTGGTACCACTTGGGCTAGTAGCTCAAGTGGTACCAGGTTTCACGCCCAAAACTATAAGAGACTGAGACGTCGCGGGTTCGATTCCTGGGGAGGCCACTCTACGGAGCCAAATGCATGATTAAGGGCACCCTCCGGGAAATAAGCCCCCCAAAGTGTATACAAATGCGCCCGAGTGGTCTACCACTCTGTGAGGGGAGGGCAACCCCCAAAACCCCCTTACAGTTTACATCTTTTTTAAAGAAATGTAAAGAGTAGCAAGCACTGTTTGTGGCGTATGCATGTGTATCTGTATGTGTGAAATTGTGAATGGATGGCAAGTTAATGAGTAGAGGCTGGAAATGGATCCTATTTTGGTTTAGGTAGATTTGAGGTGAAAGATTTCAGTAGGGCTTTTAAAGTGTGCTATAAAGCATTTTGACTTTTCGGTGTCAAGTGTAGAGGGAGGACATATATGTCTTGTTGTGTGAAGTATTAGGCATCTATAGAAATGTTGCTCTGTGAAATGTAGGACTCTGTTGGTACATGCACTTTGACCCTGGAACAAAACCTGATAAAAGTTCGTATGTGAGCTTTGCATTGTTAATCAGTTTAAACTTGGTAGGTATGAAAAACCGGCACCCATAAGCTTTTTTTTATGATGCCAAGTCAATTGAGTGGTTAGTGTGAGCTCCAATGAATTGGAGGTCCATATTCATTTATAAATGCTATAGCAGTGTACTTGTAGTTGCAATGCATATGTGGATAGTATAGCAGAGTAGAGAAGTAATCCTTGATATATAACTGGAATTGAACTCTGTAGTATTTTCGTCTTAACTTGCCATGCAAGCTATGCCTAGACCTATGATTCTGGTAAAGATGATAATACAGTTGGTAAAAGTCAGACCTCCCAAGTGTAGAGAGAAAGAGAGAGGACAGAGATGTCATGTTAATTGAACTCTCTTTCTTTTTGAGATGCTCTGTTGATGAATTAGATGAGGCTATCATAGCTATCTCTGCATATACCACCCATTCTCGTGGTTCCATGATGCTCCTCTCTTTCCTTCTCTACCCCTTTATTATTTTGATTGATATCTTTCTGATCACACATATCTAAGTAACCATGTGTTTTTTTATTTCTTAATATGTTCTTTTTTATTGGGGTGCTTTTATTTTTCTATGAAAAGATGCTTTTAGGGGTTACTGAAAAAAAAAAAAACCCATTTCTTGATATATACTTAGAAAGCAAGCAAGAAAGAATGAAAAAGAACCCATAAGAAGAAGAAAAGAAAACCAATCATGATTTTATTTTTCTTAAGTTAGGACTTGGCACTTGACCTCATTAGCCGCAATGGAATTAACAGGGCAGCCTCATGTACCTCTTTAAAACCCAGTCATGTCAAGACTTGCCTTTTCTTCTCCTCATCTTGTTGTTATTCACAATGATTTATTTTTTCCTAAAGTTTTCATCATGTGTAGAGCACCTGGTGTTACTATTGACTGAAGTGAAATTATGTTCATAGAACAGTGGGAGACCATTAACTTGAGTGGTTCGGATTATAGAGCTGGGCCCACTGACTGATGATAAAAGGCTACACACAGTGTATTGTCTGTGCTCTGGAGAGAGTTACTAGGCGGTAGTGTATGCTGCTGGGCCACTGGCTTTCCGCCCATCCTACTGCCTGCAAAGACTCACCCGTGATGAAGGAAAGTCTTGTTTTTTTTTTTTTTTTTTTTTTTGCGTGAAGAAGGAAAGTCTTGTTGCTATCATCATTCTTAACGCAAGAAAGTCCTGTTTTTTCATCATTTTAAACGCATTGTTTTTGTGTTAGAATAAATCAATTCTCTATTTCTTCATAGTGAAGGTGTAATCAGCTGTTTTTGTGTTCAAATGTTTTCATTGAATCTGTATCATTTTCTCATCTTATTTTCCCTTTCTTCTTCTTGGATTTCCTAGTTTAGAATGTGTTGTGATTTCATTATCAAGTTGATTTGAGGGGTCACAGATATAGTTTTCTGACATACACTGATACACCTCTGTGGAACTGATGGTCCATCAAACAAAGTGTTGATCAAATGGATAATATCCCAATTCCTGGACTAGAAGATCTAACTCGTTGTCTGAGGCCTAGGAAAAATTGGCTAATAGTAGTGCAGAAACTGCCCAGAATAAATGTCAAGGGATGAATGGATGATGCCTATCAATCAAGCATATCTAAAGAACAGGCTCTCTTGAGCAGTGTCTGAATCACACTTATTATTCAAAGAAATAAATACCATATAGGCCTCACATTCTGGGAAATTATCGAGTCCAACAGGTTGATCTATATGTCTATAACACATTGTGAGCCAACTTCAGCCATAGCAGCATGAAAGGGTTTCAAATTAAAGTAAAAGCACACATTTTTTAGCTCCCTGAACTTGTATCATTTCGCATCCATGCACAAGAGTTTATGTTCCCTCAAGTTTCTTTTAAATAAGCTAACTACATTGTCTAATACTTGTAATTTTCAACGTAAGTCACAAAGGAATTCAGAGAGCCGGAGCAAAGTGAAGACGCTTCATACAGCTGGATCTCGATCATTTGCAGCCCAGTTCTCGATCATGCAAGCAGATGAGCAGCAGGCTCCTCCCTCTCAACCTGATTTTATCGGCAGCGACACTATAGCAAGAAGAAGAACAGATGGATCACAGATCATGCTGAGGAGACACATGTGAGTTGTTTCATTAACAATATTATATATCATTGTTTATTTCAATTGCCTAACATAGATATATTAATTACATGACATATTTGAATGCTTTGATAATGCAGCGAAGAATGGAGGAGGCACTGTCGCACTCTAAAATTAACTCTCCAGTGGCTGAGCAACAAGTGATTGAGAATATGCGAGGGAAGTGGGCCGCGAGGAGGCAAGGGTACCGCTCGAGGGGGCCATCATCATCTTCTACTAGTATCTTGGTGTCCTTTTACATAAGCACCCTACGGCAGCAACTAGGTGATTCGTTGAAAGCACAAAAAGAGTTGCGGCCACAGTATGAGGACCTGCAGAAGCAAATGCAAGATCAGGCAACTATGCAAGTTCACATGCAGAGTCAGATTCAGTTGCTGCTTTCCCGGGTCGGTATGGATGGTTCGGGCTCCTCTGAAAGATAAAGATTTGATAATTTTATGAATTTGCATGGGTCATCCCTCTAATAAGTTCATTTTACTCATAACTGGATGTGTTTCATGGTGTACTTTGGATATTTGATGATGGTTATATTTTAGTTGGGATTTATTTTATTGAGATATTTGACTTCTTTTGATGTAGAATATTACATTTTATGTGGCATTGACAAGTTTTATGGTTGATTTTAGTTTATTGATGACTTACTCTTTTTTATTATTTCATGATGAATGTGGGGTTATTTGTTATTTACTAATGCTTATGCTTATGCAATATTGAAATTGTAGATTTGAACAGGAAAATACTGTACGGGAAATTTTTTCTGAAAAAAGAAAAGTTATTTCCCGACGCACTATCTGCGTCGCCAAAAGTAGGTTTCCTGCCCTCATTGGAGATATTTTTCGACACTTCAACATGTCGGAATACGTATTACCGACGCCTCTTATGTGTCATTAAATATTTTTGCCGACGCTAGTATGTGCGTTGACAAATTTATAACCAACATTGTTATGTATCAGCAGTGAGGTAAAGCTATTTTCCGACGCACTTTCTGCGTCGCCAAAAGCAAATTTCCTCATCGTTGAAGACATTTTCCGACATGTCAACACGTCGGAATATGTATTACCGACGCCTCTTATGCATCGTTAAATAATTTTGCCGACGTTAGTACATGCGTTGCCAAATTTATAATCGACGTTGTTATGCATCGGCAGTGAGGTAAAGCTATTTCCCGATGCACTCTCTGCGTCGCCAAAAGTAAATTTCCTGCATCATTGAAGACATTTCCCGACGCTTCAACATGTCAGAATATGTATTATCGACGCCGTATATGTGTCGTTAAATATGTATTCTGATGCTGGTATATGCGTTGGCAAATGTATAACCGAGGTTGTTATGCGTCGGCAATGAGGTGAGTTTGACCACTAAGTTCGATTTTTTTTCGACGCGGTTGACATTGGCGACGTTTGGGACGACGCATCAGTGCGTCAAGGAATGACCCTTTTTAGCCGACGCTAAACATTAATACGTTGGGAATGGTTTTCCAGGCATCTGGTTGCCAACACGGTGCCGACGCATTGTACTACGTCGGGAAAGCCTGTCCCGACGTGGTTTGCGAAATGGCCGATGGGAGTGTGCATCGGCAAATATGTAATTTGTTTTAGTGTAACAAGAGCAGACAGAGACCATAGCCACTACTCATGGGACCAAAACAAACAAAGTCGTTATCAAACAGAACCGTAGTCACTACACGTGGGACCGAAAACAGAATCAGAACCGTAGCCACATACAAGTGGACCGGCAGAACAGAACCGTTACCATTGTCGGTACAACCAGAATTCAAGCTGTAGCTGGTAGATAATTTTAAAGATCCCAAGCCGGGTGATCAGTCCGACAAGGTGACATAAGCCTAATGGTGCCATTAAATTTCAAAACCTAAACCGATAAAAATCCAAACATAATAATTCATCTCCGAAATCGATAAAGGACTACTCCTGAACAATTATATACCGACAAATCCGAACAAATCTGATGAGTAGCCTTATCGATATATTTCCGAATGTGGCGGACCACTCAAATCCATTTACAAAACAATTTGTAGAAAATATACAAATTCATGTGGTAAACCACTCAAATTCATTTCAAAGTGATATATAAAAGGATTCATATAAAGTTCCCGAACTTGGAATAGAGTAGTGTGCAATGGTCCCATGATTTACCCAAGATTGTCTTGATGTACACTTAATCCCTTAAAGGTTTACAAAGAATAACAAGTTTGATGCCAATGAAAATACACAACATTTAAGTTATAAAGTGTGCATCAAGACTGGCAAAATTTCTCGGGTAAAATTTACATAAATACCTTCCTTCATTTATCCATCCAAATTTGCACATATCATAATGTTACAATTCTTTTTATTTGTTCATGAATATCCAAGCCTTAGTAGGAGTCAAATAGGCCTAGAATTCATCGAGGAAAGGAGGTTAAAATGGGCCTTAAACAGGCTAAAAAGGCCCACAAACAACCCTCAAATATGGTTGTAAATGGACCCAAAATTGGGCCCAGGTCCGCTCGAGCGGCCCATTGGGTCGCTCGAGCGGACCCAATTCTGTTTGGGTTCGTTTGACGTGCAGAATTCTGCACTTTTGCACCCATTTGTAGTTCTCTTTCCCTCCTTTCTTCTACAATGATTTCTACACTTCTTTGAGCTTCTCAATGCTACATAGAATCCATCAAACACGTTCACACACTAATTTATTCCATTCCATCAAATAAAAATCAAGTGCAAATGTAACTTTCTTCAATCATTAAGATACAAATCTAAAATAAAAAGAGTTGACCCAAAGAAGATGAATCCAAGAACATAATTTCTTAAGATAGACATGTCAAAGAAGATAATCATAAAACCTTTCATAAACATTTCAAGATGAAACCATAACATGTAATGAAGAAGAAACAAATGAATTAGAAGTTCATAGAATCATTCCCATTAAACAAATCACATATTAACTGAAATATTAACTTGCCTCTAGTCAAGATGAAGAACAAGTCACTCAAAGATGGCCTCAATTAAGACTCTAGCTCCAAATCCACAAAACCCCCAAAATAATCCAAGAGTAAGCCCTAGAAATCAATCATTTGCAAACCTCAATGAAAACCCTTTGCATGAAAGGAGAAAACACTCTAAATGGTTTGAAAAACAAGAATCTCAAGCAAGAAATGTCATTGCTAACCTTTTGGTGTTCCAAACAAGAACGGCTTGAAGAAAAGGATTGTTCTAGCTCAAATCTTTTGAAAATGGTATCTTTGGAAAGCTAAGAGGAAGGAGAAAAGACTGACGAAGATCGATCTCCAAGTAGCACTCAAAAATGGCTCACATAAGAGGAGAGAGAGTGGTTGGAAAAAGGGTTCCAGCCCTAGCTGGAATTGTTGCAGGAAAATGAGAAATGAAAGAGAGAAGAAGATTATTGCCTTCTTATAAAGTGGGCAAGTGGGTCCCAATGGGCCCCAAGGTTCAAGTGGTTAAAACTGACATTTGTGGGTCCCGAACGAAGACGACGAAGAAGATAAAATTGCTCGTCAAAAAATCTATTTTCTAAAAAGTATATTTTTGCCAATTTCTGAAATTTTCAAAATTTATGGACAGATTTAATGAAAATGTCATTTTTGCCCCTTTTTCTCGAAAAATGCGATTTCTGAGCATTAAAAAAAATGGTCAAAACATGAAAGTTGTTTATAACAATAATATGAATCAAAATAAATAAAATTTGGGATTTTTACAAATCAAGAGTAATTTCTCTCAAAAATACATTTTATAAAGGCCGGGTCAAACTAAAGTCAACGGTCCTCAAAACTCTCCAAGGTTATGAAAACTCTAGTCAAACTCAAAAACAAAGTCAAACCAACTCTAATCTCACTTAAAAAGTTAAACCATAATTAAAACAATGCTAAACAAAAGAATTGGGGGTCGAGGTCTTTCAAAAGGTATTACATAGACTAAAAGCAAATGTAGTAGGGCTAAAGTCCAGCCTAAAATATTAAAATATGAATAACAAGTGTTTTAAACATATCAGACTACCTCCATGCTCACAACATATATCGCTCAAAACCTAAACAAGGAAGTACACTCAAACCCCCGATGCCGACACTCCATCCTCCAGCTCGACCTCTTGGTCGACTAGTCCCCAACCGCAGTCACCAGTTATAGGCACCTCAACTAGCGCGAGCGCATCGTCCTCGTAGTCGGGGTCAAAACCTAAGCACCAAAAATGAGTCAGATCCAAGGATCTGGCAATGCACGGTATACAGGTAGCATAGGATGTATGCATCAAAAGAGTAGAGAGATCATATAGTTAAAGAGAATAATCGATGATACATACACTAGGCAGTTGAGCATGATAATAATCAGAATCAGGATAATTAAGTAATATATTCTAACAGACATCAAAGTGGCACATTCACATAAGCTAAATACCACGGGATATTATGCCATGGCCCTCCCATACTGAACACAGTCGCGGTGGGGAAACCTCACCAGTGCTGAGGAATGACGAGCCCTGCAAATAATACTCATGCCTCACCACACTCATCACTCATCACTCAGAAGACCGGACCCAGTATCACACCATCCATCTAAAACATAGCTCATAGTGATAGCCCACTCATCACTCAACACTCATAGTAGCTCCTACCAGTGATAATCAGTCAAAAAGCTGAGCTTTAAAACAACTGAGTGAATGTTCATTCCGACTCAGGAAACAATGTAGGTATGATTCTGTCTAAGCGTGACCTTGCGTGAACAAGGTCCTAACAAATCCCTAAGAGGTCCAAATACCAGTTCAATCCATGGAACACATTCCATGTCCAAGTCCAATCATTGGATCCATACCAAGGCCCACCAAATACATGGCCTGGTCTAAAACAGTCGAAATGAGGCAACAAGTCCATTTCCAATAATAATCTTCAATTCTCATCCATGATGAGTTGTAAGTCCAATACAATTCAACTTCTCCATCCTAGGGTATCAAACATCCCAACTTAGGCCATATAAGGGCCCGCCTAGCCACAGACACGGGTCAATATTCACCTAATCACATCACCAGGTCACCTCTAAGTAATCCAAGATTCAGGTCATCAATCTCCATATAATTAATAGTTATAAGCAATAGTAAGGATAAAAGAGTGACAGTAATGTATTAAGTGAAATAAACCTCCAAATAATAGAATCAACGGGAAATATCAATAGTCCAACCTAAGTATTGGTCCACCTTCAGGTCTAACTCCATTTCAAGTAATTTGATCTCTAAATGAAGTCTCAGATGCCAATGGATACTGTGTTTGGTGCTCCAGAAGTTACGGGCATCTTCGACGATGTTTAAGGATCGAATCATCATCGAATCCACAACCTAGACCCTATTTGGTGGTCCTCATGATTCAAGGTTGAGCCACACCATTGACTCGGGCTTGGCAAATCAATAGAAGTCCATTTGGATGGTCAACATCAAATATCAACTAAACTCAGGTCTAACTGTCTGGAGTGTGGCAAGTCGACCTAGCAGGGGTCGAGTCAACCTGCTACACAGAAATCAAGAATGAAACTTGACCTGTATTTTGGGGATTTCCAGTGTACCACCTGTATCAAATATAACAGAGGTTGAGTTCCAATTCCTGTGTTTTTCAGTGTGTCCAGTCGACCTGGCTCAGGGGCCGGTCGACTGAGCATACTAATTTCCTAAGTTTCTATAAAAGTCCAGCTCTTAGTTATTCCTCTACAAGCCCTGTGTCCTCGGTCAACCGAGCACAGGGTCCGGTCGACCGAGCACACAAGACCAAGTGTCTTGCATAGAACTTAACAGGGACTTGGATTTTCCCATTTTTAATGTCGCCAGTCAACCGACCTGCACACTGTCCTGGTACAATTTCCAGAATTCTGGAATTCTTCTTCTTCAGTCCAGTTTCCATCCAAATCACACCCAATCTCGTCCAATCATCATATAAACATCATAAAACATGAAAAGCACTTCAATACACATCCAACCATCCAATCCTTAGGCCATTGATTTTCCAAATGAGATGAAACCCATCCATCAATGGCCAAAAATCAATGAAAACATGCTCAAACGTAAATATATCAATTCTAACATCATTGAAATAGAAAATTAAAGAATCAACAACAGTAAACATGCATTCTATGAAAAGTAAGCATATTGCACTTGCCTCAATCCACAAGCAAGGAGATAGAGAGAGAAAAGAGAGATCCAAACTCAAAAATGAAAATCCCAGCTCCTAAGGCTTCCCAACATTCAAACCAGCCCAAAACTCAGATCTAAGAAGATCTCAAACACCTACACCCATATCCAAAAGAGAATTGCTATAAGAAAGGGAAGTCTAGAGAGACAAAGAGAGAGTACTAGGGAAATTGAACTAGAAGTAGAAGAGTACCTTGATTAGAAGTGGGAGAAGAGACTAACAAGATAGAGAGAGATCCTTGTGATAAGTTACAGCTAAGATTGTTGTAGATGATAGTCTTCTTCTTCTTGAAGTTCTAGATCTAGGTTATAGAGAGAGAAATAGACGGAGATGGGAGAATTGGAGGGAAAATGAGAGAGGGTTGGAGGGAAATGAGGGAAGAAGAGAGAAGAGAGGGAAATGAGAAAGGGAGAGTAACATACGTATGAGATGGGGGGTTTAGTTATATAGGTTATGTTGGGTGGCTAATGACGAAAGGGTCCTTTTAGTTTGAATAGAAATGAGGATAGGGCCATGAGTAGTTTGATCTTTGGGTAGGAATTCTAGAAGCTTCTCAAGTGGAGACCCCTATAGAAATTTCTAATTCCTAGCTAGGGCTTCTAACCAGCTAACTAACTCTATAATTATAAAAGACACCCTAAGAACTTATAAATTACACAACAAAGCTAATTAAAATAAAACTTAAAAAAATACCTATCTACCCTTACTAATCCCTACTAATTAGTATAATTAGATACTATAGGATAGAATTATAGTATTCAAATTCAAATTGAGGGTCCACAAGGGGTGAGGCCTCACACACTATCTCTGTACAACTTTCATTTTTGAAAGAAGACCAGTTGTGGCTGACTCAAACTCTTCTTCTTGTATTCCAATTAAAATTGTACTCTTTGAATTATCCGTTAATAATTTCAAATTTGCAACTACTGCGGACTTTGCCATGTGGGACATTTTATCTGCTTGAATAGTGGACCGTATGAGAAGTCTAGACCCCCCCTCCCCCCTTAATTGATTTTCGTGTGTGTGGGGTCTACTTGGTGGATTCTTCAATTTACTTCTTTTCAAGTTTCAATTCAACAATGCGGGGCCCAAGATAACTATGTGTGATATAAAGTGGGTCCCATGACACTCATTTTCTACACATTCTAATTGAACACATTAAATACTGAAGAATCCATATTGAAGCGGAACCCATCCGGATAGTGTTCTACTCCAACTGGGACTCTTCGGAGAAAAAATTAAAAACATTTGGAGTTAATGCAAAAAATGTGTGAAAAATATGAAAATTCAGGTTCTTAGGTAAAAATGTATGAAATGATGGAATTAGATAAATAATAATGCAATTCACCTAATTAAACCCCTAATTATCCTAAAATGACTCGTAAATGTGCAAATTCTTGAACTCAACACCTAACTTTTACCCCGAGTTCAGTTGAGCTTAAAAATCTAGACACAAGCTCGGGGCATTTAGAAACTCGAATCTAGTTAATTAGATTAAGGTCTAGAATAAAAGCTCTAACTTTTAAGTTATGATTATAATTAGCGTGTTTGATAAGATTATTTTAAAATAAGATGATAAGACTATTTTTTTAAAAAATCTTAGTTTTAAGCTAATTAGGGCCCATCTTTAGGAATTGTAGTAATTGGGGCCCACTTTCTAAAAACTACAATGTAGAACCTCCCATCTACATCATTTTTAAAATTTAGAATACTCTAATTTGTAAATAAAATCTTAAACTAGAATACTAATTAGAGGTTTACCAAATGCCCCAATATATAAATAAGCTCTAAATCACACAATAAGATCTAATTTCTAGAGTTACCAGGGCTTAGCCTGACTCCAAACTAGCTAAATGTGATTTCTTTCATAGATAAGTTCACTTCAAAACAAATGTTAATTGCATTATTGCACAAGAGGGAAGATTTTTTAGTTGTATTATTGTACTACTAGAGGCAAGATTTTTAATTTTCTACTATTGCAACCGAACTCAGGCCTTCTCACTCACGGACATGGCTACATCCCTTCACAGCTGAATTACTGTGGGGGATGAGGAAAGATGCTTTTATTGTCTACTCATTTGTAGACATCACAAGGATATTGTTTTTTTTGTAAGGGTGGGAATATTTTTTCTTTTCTACGATTGGAGCAGATCTAGAACTCAGGCCTCCTCACAATCGCGGACATGGCTACATTCCAACTCACTTCACAGTACAAGGATATTTATATAATTCTGGTTGTAGCCTAACGTGAGCCGTAAATTCATTATAAGGGCCCGATTGTTTGGAAGAATAGTGAGAATTTTTGTTTGAGAATTCTGAGAATTTCAAATCATCAAATCCCCTATAGCATTTAGAATGCTGGAATTCTGGGAATTCATATGGCTAAAAGGCATTTTCATGTGATTTGGAATTCTAAGTTCTTGAATCATATATAATATGGATAAAAGGCATTTTCATGTGATTTGGAATTCTAAGTTCTTGAATCATATATAATATTTGGAATGCCCAGGGATAAGATGTCACATCATATCAGAAATCCCCAACAAATCTAATTTCTTATCAGAAATACTTATAACCAAACAGGCCCTAAATCCAAGCCCAAACAAGTTTATAAGTAAAAAAGAAAGTGAAATTCTCAAAAATGCTCCATTTGAAAGGGGTGTTTTTCCCTCTCATCCGATCCAAAGAATGTTAGCCGCGTAAAAACCCACTACCAAAAATCATTAAATTCTATCAAAACCTAAAACCAATACCGCCTCTTTCTAATCCCTTGGGATGTGGTGATGAGAGTTGTTTTTGAGTTAATTTAAATTTCTTTTTAAATATCCAAAATACCCCTCTCCAATTTATTTTGAGGGAATTCATCGTGAATTAGTAGGGTTCCAAGATGGGGCCCACTTATGAAAGATCCAAAGTGATCAAGATGATTGTCCCTATCTTTTATGGATCCCGACAAAAATTCACTTAAATATGAGTTTGTCCCGCGGTTGGGTCATGAAAATCAATAATTTTTCTATAGTATTCGGTGGGTCTAAGTCCTATTTGAATAAAATTTGGATAGGGCTAATAAAAGTATTTATTTTAAAATGATTGGATTTTTCATAAATGGTCCCGTTAAAAGTTTCTCCAGATTGCCTGGTACAAGATGGCTTCTTACCCTTGTTACATTTAACCAAAAACAGAGAATAACTAGGGAGAAACGGGAGGGATCCGCTCAAACCATAAACTTCTCTTCCTTAAAATTAGCTCTTTCTTATATCTTATTTCCATTTTTTTTTATGTCAACCATAATCAAAGCACAATCAATTCAAGTACATGTCATTCTTATTTTATTGGCTAATGCTTGGAGCAATTTCACTTTTGAAAATCCCTAGGCGCTATGTAGAGTCCCAAGAAAAAAAATGCAACTGTTAAATTTATCTCGTTCTATTTTTAATCTATTCCAAGGCAAACAAGACAAGCCAATTTTGAGTTTCGTTTTCATACGAGCTCAAGTTCGACCCAAAGAGACATTTATTTGGAATAAATTTTTTATTGCAATGCTATATGTTTTTGAACTTTCACTAATGTCGGCTCTTGCAACCATGAATTTGGAATTTCCTATTTGACTAGTGAAATAAATAATAATAATAATCAACTCTATTAATTATATAATTCTCAAATTTCATCTTCTAAAATATTAGGATACTAGAGCATTTACTAAACAATCTAGAAAAACAACATTTTGGATAAAATTCAGATATCTTCAACAAAAATTCTCAAATATCCTACCAACAAACAAATAAAAAGAAAACAACTTTAAGATTTTTAATCAACTCCAAGACCTGAATTATGGATAATAACTCATACCATATATATATATATATATATATAAGGGAACATTCATATGCATCTTCATAATGAGGGACATTTCCTTTTCTGAAAAAATTTTCAAGTACATAGGACGAGGTACAAAATGCATTTTTCATGTGCAAAAAGGGGAGTGTCCCCCATATATATATTTATAGGGAATGTCCATATGCATCTTTCTCTCACGTGAGAGACACTCCCCTTTTTGCACATGAAAAGTGAAGTGGATTTTGTACCTCATCCTATGTATTTGAAAAGTACATTTTGTAGTCGAAATTTTTCAAAAACGAAAGTATCCCCCCACCCTATGGTGAGAAAAATATGCATATGAATGTTTTCATATATATATATATATATATATAAAGCACCAAAACACATAACTTTCTAGAAAGAGCGGTGCGCAAGGACCAAAAATACATAACTTTCCAGAAACAATGGTATTCAAACTGAACTTTCCAGAAGAAATAAGCCAAATGACAAATTTGGAAAGAGGAAGAGAGAGACCATGAAATTGAATTTCGTCTCATTCGCTCTTTCCATCAAATCGTTTCCTTCACAAAAACAAAAGATCTTTAGACAACATTTTTCTTTTTTTATTTAAGAAAAAACAGTACCACGCTGTCGGCGGTCCACAGGAGATATCGCCCGTCCCAACCTCCCCTCTCTCTCTATTGGTCCACGTGTCACCTCCAGATCGTTATTTATAAGCATCTCCCCTCATTCCATTCTCATTTCTCCCATAGCAACCTCTTCTTCTTCTGACAACTTTCACTTCCATGGCTCTAGCAATCTCCTGTAACTGCAAGACCCTAAAAATCCCAAAAAGCATCACTTCCTCTCCTCTTCCTCAGATCTCTCTAACCCTTAAACCCTTCTCCTTCCCCAATTCCCTAAAACCCCCAAAAATCACCACTCGAGTCTCAGCTCGAAATCCCAATCTCCTCAAAGTAAAGAGCTCAGCCCCAGACGACGAATGGGGCCCAGATCCCAAACCTGAAGAAGAGAAAGGATCAGGATCCTCATCAGCCACAGCAATTGCAGAAGCTGAGAAAGATTCAGAGCTGAAACCACCAGATTCTTTGCTCGGGACTGAGATTGAGAGGCTGAAAAAGGGTTTGGTGGGTTCTTTGTACGGGACTGATCGGGGTCTGAAGGCGACGAGCGAAACCAGGGCGGAGATATTGGAGTTTATTACTCAGCTGGAGGGGAAGAATCCGACGCCGGCTCCGACGGAGGCTTTGGCACTTTTGAATGGGAAGTGGATTCTTGTTTATACTTCGTTTTCGGATCTGTTTCCGCTGCTCGCGAGGAGCTTGCCTGTGGTGAAGGTGGCTGAGATTTCGCAGACGATCGATTCAGAGAGTTTTGCTGTGCAGAATTCGGTGCTGTTTAGTGGGCCTTTGGCTTCTGCTTCTGTCACTACTAATGCTAAGTTTGAAGTTAGGAGTCCTAAGCGTGTGCAGGTATGTGTAATTGTCTGCCTTTTTCTTGCTTTCTTCTCTATATAGGTATCTCTCTAATATTATATGTGAAATGGTTGATTAAGGGTCACTACCACTCCTACCTAACTAATTTTATTTGTTAACTAGATAGGAATTCTTATTCATGGTTAATTAAGGGTCACATACTAAGTGCTTGAGTATTGGGTTTTACAAAACTGTGGGGATATGAAGTCATTAAGCACCCATCTATTCCATGAAATTGAGTTTGTGATGGGGTTGATTTGTTTGCCCAGTCTATGATGTGGCCTTTCCATATCCCCTATGCCGTTGGTTATGTAACCATTTTGTTTATATATTGTTGGATTCATGTGGACAAAGGTTTTGTTTGTGTGTGAAAGATGAAGAGATCAAAGATCATTTATTCTCTTTAAATTATTTATGGGGTTGATGACTCTGTTCTCTGTAAATTCACCACCCTGCTCAAAATAAGTCTCCCGGCACTAGGCCAAAGTTCACTTCAATCAAAGTTGGGATCAGCACAAACTATAATCATGTGCAGAACATGTGAATTTACACATGATCAATCTCTCGGAGAGCTCAATTTTGAATTACCAGGTCTAACTCGAGTGTGGTCAAGGGCTTAGAGTATGAGGAATTGTGTTCGAGTCTGGTTGGCACCTCAAATAGGAGGTATGGAGTATGGACACAACCCAAGCTCTGACATTTATTAATCACGTTGTGATTTTAACTTATAAACCCATTTCCAAACTCATTAAGTAAAAAAGGGTCATCCAGTCCCTAATTTTTCAGGCCAGGTTATCAGGTCAAGTAAAGAATTATCACCCCTCTCCCTTGTCCCTGCCTTTTTCTATTTATGAGCGTAAAAGTGAATGAAGCTTACCTTCATAACATATATGACTGAACCCTTTTCATAAGGAAGAACTCTCTTGTTGCACCCCTAACATTCTCTTGTTGATATCTTTGGCTTTTGTGATTCTGTACTTAAAAATGTACCCACTCCTGCAAGTTCTGTTTCCTATCTTTCCCATAAGAAACTCATCAGCTCCCATTATTTTTAAGATTCCAAAGTAACTATCCGTGCCTCTCTAGAATGCCAACCTGCCCAATATCTACCACACATCAAATAGATATCCCAAAAGTCACCCGAGAGTTAATACCACGATTGGCAGCCCAAGGGGGGACCTACCGCTTGCTCAGTAATCTTACTTAGCACCTGCAGTCTCTGCCTCGAATCCCCAGTTTGCATGGTTCTAAACAATCCATCATGTTGAATGAGTATATACTAAAGTAGTGCAAGGCACCCCAAGGGATAGACACCATTCCACCTAGCCATCCACCTCTAGGTAGTAGTCTATCCCTCGAACTGAGTACTGATACATTGCTAAGCACACTCATTCACCTAGTGGAATAAACCAATAGCAATTCTTGACCTCACTTGCCAACCCAGCCTCAAATATGTCTTCCTAGTTCCTTCTTCTTACCCAACACCTCCTACCTCATTATAGAATACTCAATAAATTTACTAGACTATTTTATCTAGAATCTGAGCATTCTCTACAACAGTCCAGCCTAATCTAGACCTTTCTAGAATCCATTATTCTAAACCTCTGGAGGTTCTTCATGGCCATTCCAAAGCCCTTTTCCTTCCATGGAACCTCTTCTCTCGATCTTGAAAATCTAGAACCAGATGTAGGAAGATGTTGTTTGCACACCTCACTTGCCGAGTATGTTGTCCATGCGTGTTGTGCTACACTTCAGCAACTCATAGCCATTCTGTCATCTCAGGTGCCATGCAGTTGTGCCTTAGTAATCATGCCTTAAGCATGCCTCCCTCGCAAATTGTTGGCCGAGCAGTTATACCTTATTATCATGCCTTAAGCATGCCTCTCCTTTATGATTGTTTGCCAAGCAGTTGTGCCTTGTTATCGGGCCTTAAGCATGCCTCCCCTTACAAATCGTTTACCACGTCTGATCATTGGATGCATGACAACATTTTTGAGATTAAGAACCCATGATTCCCTTGTTGAAGCCATGTGTCTCATCCCTCGGAGCCACATGGTGTGTGCTTCCACATGGCTCACTGCCCCTCACAGCCCACCACATCAGGGCAACACGCTTTCCCACAGTTGACGTAAATTAATAGGAATGGAGTCAAGTCAGTTCAGGCTAAACTTATTAGAGTCCAAATTCATGTCAAACAGATTAAGACCCAAAGATAATAACAGTGACTTTCTGCACCCCAATACAATTGATACTACCAACTTCCGAGAATCCATCAATAATTGTTGCATGGTGAACTAGTAAACTACAGCAGTTTCTTGATAACTTTGGTTAAATGTCTAACGACAATGCAAGTTCTGATGCATTGGCTCACAATGGTTGGGAGATTGTTGTATTGGAAATCCAAACAATTACAATGCATGAATTTCCCAAACAGTTGAATACGCACTGCTGCCTTGGGATTATGAGCAATGGGTCCCAATCTGGGGCCAAGTGTTACAAAATTCACATGTCAACCCAACAACCTCAATAGATCTTTCTATTTGGCTGATCAAAAGGATGGCTGATTGCCTTCAATTGCAGTTGTACAAATGAAAGTCAACAGAAGTTTCCACACGCCCCTGAATAGTTGGAATTATGCAATGAAATTTTCATCTTCTTGCTTTGGATTGCCTTGAATCTCCTGGATAGAAGTAGGGAACTATCAGCTTCGCAGTGTGGGTGCTTTGTATGATGAATCTTCCACAGTGACATGTTCCTACCTCATGTGTAAGGTTGCAAAAAATGGTTCTATACCTCGCGTCTGAGTCTACTTTCCGCCAATATTGCAGAAAATGCTTTAACTTAAAAGAATTGAAATTGATCGTAACAACGAAAAATCATTCTTTCTTGGAAGCCATTTTAATGCTCTGCACAAACATTCCCTCACCATGGTTCTGTGATGAGAAGTGAGACCAACGCTTAGGTGCTGGGATCAGGTGTGCTACAGAAATCTTCCCTCTCAAAAAACTTGATTAGTCCCAGTGAGTATTATTAAGATAACCGTCAAATTTTACTATGCTCACAAAGTTGTCATTAACATCAAAGCCCTATCCCAACTCACAAAGTTGTCATCATCATCAAAGCCTTATCTCAACTATGTTCGGGTCAACTACATGAATTATGTTTCAACATTCCAATTTATCCTGATCCAAGTCCTTAGATAGGTTGCACTTCCATCCATTGTCCTCTTTGGCCTACCCTTCTCCTTGGTGGACTATCAACCTAGATAGAGAGACACTATTCTCACAAAATATTAAATGTATATATTAAAGGGAGGAGAAAAATTATTCATGAAATAAGGTAGTGTTAGTGAGCAATAATATCAACAACAAAAAATGAGAAGGAAATCCAACTCTGTGCTCATGTATTTGTTTTGCTTTGCAGATCAAGATTGAAGAAGGCATCATAGGCACACCCCAGCTAACAGACTCCATTGTCATTCCTGAAAACATCGAGTTCCTGGGTCAAAAGATTGACCTCTCTCCCTTCAAAGGTGTAATCTCATCAGTCCAAGACACCGCATCATCTGTCGCGAGGACCATCTCCAGCCAACCCCCTTTGAAGTTCCCCATCACCAACACCAATGCACAATCATGGTTGCTGACCACTTACCTCGATGAGGAGCTGAGAATCTCCAGAGGAGATGGGGGCAGTGTCTTCGTGCTCATCAAGGAAGGCAGTTCTCTTTTGGATTCCTAATTATACTGATCCATCACCTTCTGTTTATATATATATATATATATATATATATAATCAGCTTATCAAGCATTAATTGCTTAGAATGTACCCAAAATGTTCCAGTTCCAGCAGTGATGTGTTCTGTTTTGTTACATGTGTATAAAGCTTTCAATAAGTATTATTGGTATCTATCCTGAAACTCTGGATATTTATGCAGTTACCTATTAACACTGCAGAGGTATGCTGTTTAGGTTTTACTTTGTATGGGGTGCAGGTACTATTACTGCTGCGAAAGTACTGCGATTTAAATTAAGGTATGTAATGGGTGCGCATGAAAGAAATATCATAACAATATATATATATATATATATATATTTGACGAGAACACTACATAACTTTTGAGTTTTAACGTTTCAAACTTGGGCCCAATTGTCCCAGTTGATTCAACCTCAGGTTTTTCCCCATTTTTGCTTAGAGAGTGTGATCCCCAATGATACTATTCATCCAAATATAAGCAATGGACCAGAAATACATCCTTTGCCACCTGCAACTGTGTCAATTCATTAAAAACAATTGAAGTACGATGTGGGTCATTATAGATAATCATTCATTATGTTTTTTTAAGCATCTTATCTGCATTTTCACATTTTATGCAGTTCTTAGTTCCCAAGGGCCTATTTGGATAACTGAGGAGTAGAGTGAAGTGGAGTAAATTTCACATAAAAAGTGAAGTGGGTTGAAGTTAATTAAATTAAATTCGCTTCACTCTGGTTGGATGTTTTGTGTAAAGTGAAATCTAAAACACTTTGTATGTGTTTATGAGTAAAGTGAAAATTGAACACCAAAAAAGTTGAGTCCCAGAACAGAAGCCACTTTGTGCTAAAAGCAGTTCGTCGTGCAGGCAAAGCTGCAGAGCCATGGCCTTTTCCATCCTACTCCCTTTTCCATCCTACTCTCATTTCTCATCATTTTACAAGTACCCTACCCACATAACCAACCATTATTACGACATGTCATGCGACAACTCTGCCAGTGTGCACACTTTCTTCCATACTCCCTCCACCTATTCAGTCACAGTGGCATCAGATGAGGCTGTGGCATCCCTCTTCAGCGACGAAAACCCACATGCATGCACCATCATGTGAATTTTTTGGGGACTTATTTCTATTTGAATTTTGATTATCATAGTGAAATTAAATTTATTTTGTTATTTTGTGTGAACTTACACTTCTCTCCCACATGGCATGAGATGATGAACATGTGTGTGTTTTTTTACTGGTGTGAATGGACTCTGTTCTATTGATTGTGGTATAATGATGAATATGTTCTCGTCAGGGTGTTGCAATGTCCCAGGAATTGGCCTGCTTGTGGGGCTAACCATATTCTTGGACTCTGTTTTATTAATAAAAGTAGTATTCACTACCTCAAAGATTTGGAGAACTGGAGAAGAACTAAATATGAGAAAGGTAAGAGAGATGGTAGAGTGAGAATGTTTCCTGACAATTAGAATAAGATGAAGCTTGGCCTGGCCAAAATTTCAGCCATAGAAATGGTATTTCCTTTGTCAATACTAAAAGAGACAAGTGAGCTAAGCAGAAGTACAACTTAGCCAGTTTATACAAATTGAGCAAATGAATGAGCCGACAGAGTGTGGTGGATATATAGCTTGCACTGTGCGGGTCTCTTTGGTAAGGATTCCTTTTGTGATCCGGTTTTGATAAAAATTAAGACTTTCCTTATGCACCCACATATTTCTCTATGGTTGCAGTCAATGTAGACTTAGGGACTGCACCTATGACACTTTCCTTTCTCTCCCAATTCTTGAACACCAACACAGTTGGGATGCTCCGAACTCCATACTGCATGGCAATGGCTGGGCAATCATCGGTGTTGAGCTTGTAGCACGCAATCTTGCCCGCTTATTCTTTTGCCAGTTCATCGATCATTGGCGCGATCATTCAACAGGGTCCACACCATGGAGCCCAAAACTCTACTAAAACAGGGGTCTCGCTTCCAATGACAAGGTAAGTCCAACTTGAATCAGTCACAGCAAGAACTACAAATTTTGTGTAAGCAGATAATTAGGTACACAAGAACTACATAGGTATGAACAAACAACATGGTTTAGCATGGCGATAATCCTCAACCAGAAATGTTTTTTTCTTTTAAAAAGAATCCTGGATTTCATGCTCTCAATAATGGAATTAGAATAGGTGGAAGATTCAGAAAAAACCGTCCAATCGTCATTCATAATGGTATGAACTCATGAATTTAGGATGCAATGCTTGATGGGTGTCATTAAGCAAATGGACTACATACAGCATGAAAAACACACTAATCAAAGGTCTATAACTATCACAACACCCGGTGCACATGTGTTGCGGGGTTATGTGTGTGCGCCCAGTAGAATAGTCCCGTCACGTAAATATATCATCCACTTCAAAAAAAAAAAAAACTATCACAATCTCACTTACCCTTTATTGAAAAATTATACAATTTATGAGAAATGGTACCAGGAAATGGACTACATCCCTATTTATGATATTGTGAAGATTTCCTTATTCTAGTTGAAATTGCCTGATGATTATCCACTTATGGATGAAACAAGGGTTTTTAATCCTAATAATCACAGGAGGATTTTTGGCTTTGGCTAATAGCCTGGGAATAGGACACCATTAATGATAATAGAGAAGGAAGAGAAAAAAAAAATGCATTTCAGCACTCATTGCCGATACATAACAGAAAAGCCCAAAACACCTCATCATAGGAATCAACAATCAATCAACCACAGGATTTTCCGTTGCCGTTTTGCATATCAAACCTGATTCACCTGATTTTAGCTTTCAACCACACATTCAATAGTAGTGAGAGAGTGAGAGAGAGAGAGAGAGAGAGAGAGAGAGAGAGAGGAGAGAGAGAGAGGAGAGAGGAGAGGAGAGAGAGAGAGAGAGAGAGAGAGGAGAGAGGAGAGAGATGAGAGAGAGAGAGAAGAGGAGAGAGAGAGAGGAGAGGGGGAGAAGAGAGAGAGAGAGGAGGAGATAGAGGGGAGAGAAGAGAGAGAGAGATCACACGAAACCACAAGTTCCCAAAAGTTCATGAAAAACTAAAAGCAAAGATTTCACTATCACACAAAAATCACAAGCCCCAAAATTTATTGGCTAGATAAAGATCAACAACCATGAAATAAAATTCAAGAACACAAAATACTATAATTTTTCTTGACATGGTTATTGAAGAAATGCGTTACCTGATGACAGAACAACAATTATGTATTGCCAGCCAAGCGTGGGAGTGTGATGACAAATGGACCGCACATCAGTTAAAGGAACAGCTCTTATAGTGTATATATTTCTCTCTGTATGAGATAACACAGCAAATGAGTAACTTAAATCAGTAGCAACTATCAGTTATAACAATCATGTGTCATACAAAGGACTATTATGTAGCCTAACCTTTCTCAAATAACCTGGCATTCGAACATTGTCCCACATCATTACTAGTATGGCTTGATTTATAAGGAATCCATGTCTGTCAAAATGAGTAACCATACAAGATCAATGCATTGCAAAGGCTTCGTTCTTAAATTATATGAGACTCAAAGCATAAACAATCCAAAAATCTAAACACCCAGTCCATGGCCACAACCAATCTGAACATAAACTAAAATAATAACAATAGGAGAAGAGAAAGTCATGCTTCAAAAGCATGACCAACTAAATTGTAATTTGCCCTTGCAAGTCAACCATTTAACACACAACAAACAATTTAAACAAAATTTACAATCGATGGATGGAATAGATAAGAGACTTTAGACCATGAATAAAGAAGATTCTTGCTTGATGAGTCCACTAATCCTTTCAGATGCATATTGGGTTGGATGAATTGTAACATTATCCTTTTGGTAAACAACTTCAGCTCCACTGGTTTCACTAGGCCATCTTCTTTTACCAGCTTCCTTCTGTAAATTGCTTCTTAATCCTACAGGCAAGAAAAAATGGTGATGACAATTGGGAACTAACATAATATTTGTTCAGGTCTATGAGACAAAAAATAAATAAATAAAGAGAAATAATTGCATCTATAGAATGCGTGAAATCTCAGAGTAAGAGTACAAGGTAAATCAAAGTATTAAATCAATCATCATCAGTGTTAGGTCTTTTTTTATAGAATATTTATGGATGAACAATTTCAGTCATTCAGTAAATTAATTGCTATTAAAACAACTAGGAGACAAATGCTATAAATGCATGCCCATCGATATTTTCAAACCTAAACCCATTTCATGGGGACTAATAATCAATTCATGAGGCATATTGCAAACCCTAAAACCTAACATTACATTTTCATTTGCTCAAATATCTGAACTGCATCTTATGTCATCTTTGATGGGGCATAGAATATCAAAAGCCAACTTAAAATTTGCGAATTGGAGTCAGGGTCATCGTGACTGCTAACCAGCAAACTCAAAACCGAAGGGGATGAAAGAAAATCCTTAAAAGCAATTCTTTCAAGCAGTTTCTGTGCAGTTTTTAACTGTCTTTCCTTAGTAAGGAGATGGATCATGGTCCAATTAGGCTGTAAAGTATGATGGTAATGGGGAAGGGATTCTTCCCATTTGAAGAAAGCCCAAGAAAGAGAGCAGTTATCTACTGAAAGTTGTATCAAAATGCTGTCTACTATTGATGGAGTTAAGCAAGAACTTATCTGGGTTTTTGATAGAACATTCCAGTGCCCCTTCCAAAACAATGGCACATGCAATCCTGACCAATTGGGTCTCAGGTTTTCTTGTAAGTAAGTTAGCCATGTATACAAAAGATTTTGAATGAAAGTCCTATGATCTATGGCAAGATAATCATTGTTAACTTGCCTACCTCATAAAGTTAAACTAAAATAAAGACAGTCCTGCAAAAGTTATCACAAAAATAAAAAAATAAAAAAAAATGTGATACAGTTTTAAGTAGATGAACTTAAATGGCAATGGATATTGGTTCCAATAGAAGTATGAGAATTACTAAGAGTGGCTACCCCACAAAGACGGAAAAAAAAAAAAAAAAAAAAAAAAAGAACACACCTTTCCAATAAATTTCAATAGGAATGAACTGGGTCTTTCTTTAAATACAATAATGAAGCTACACAGGCAACAGAAATCAAGCAAACTGCAAATGAACATGGAAATTTCAGAATGAGACTGCAAATGAACATGGAAATTTCAGAATGAGACTATGGAAAAATGAGATTTTTTCCACAAATTTGCTAGAATTCTACTTAGAGAAGGTCATGTATGCCATTATACAAATTGGGTCTCCTCTATTCTAGTGAAATGAAATCCACCCATGTGAGAAAGTTATCAAATCAAACCAATTATTTCTCCAGATTCTCTTTCGCTATACAACAGAACCACAACAGATTTAAAGTCTTTTCACCCTAAAACAGAAATAATTCCCACCCAATCAATTATCTTGCCAGGATTACACAAATTCTAAAGTGGGTTTTGTTACCGAGATTCCAAAACCACAATCCATGAACAGAAAAACGCAGAAAAGGGCTTCAAATTAAGACACAATAGAATAGGAATCTGATTCACAGGGCGCATATTACAAGTCCCAAATACAAAATGCTAACTTAAGCACCTTACGTTGTACGTACTGTCAAAAAAAATCTTCAGTTCAACCCCCTTTCTCACTTTCTCTCCTCTTTTCACCTCATTTCCGCTCCCATTCCTCTCTCTCTCCCCCTCCCTCAATCATCTACAGATCTAATGTAATCAGAGAAGAAACAAGATCCGAAAAGGACCAAGGACGAAACTCACCTGAAGCTGAAGCTGTGGATCAAGATGAATCAGCAAACCCTAGATCGAGATCGAGATCGAGATGAAAATGCTGTTTATTCTTTCATGCCACGTTCGGTTTAAATGCGAGAGAACGTTGCAGTTGCAGGAGTAGAATCGAGAGGCGAGGAGAGGAGAGGAGAGGAGTGGAGTATAATCGGTTTTACTCAGGGCAATCGAAGTGTTTTGGGTTGAAGTGAAATGGGACCCACATGGGCCGACAACACTATTTCATCTGTTGGCCCGGGCCGATCCAACACTAATGAGTTGAAATTTTATACTGGCCCACTTAACTTCACTTCATTCCATTATTTGGCAATCCAAAATAGGCCCCAAGGGTTTTTTGGGTGCTACTTTATTTTGACTCGGCCAAGTCATCTAGAATCAAGGGCGACTGAGTTCCAACCTTGTTCCAGTAAGTGTGTCCAAGCGTAATCAAGGCGAAGCAGTTTCATTCTTTGCAATTGGAAACATGTTTGCCAGTTATCATTTGTTCTTTGCAATGGTTTTATAGTTTATACATTTGATTCAAATACAGCCCTTTCAGTATAACTAATTGAATTCCAATTTTACAGCAAATGTCTGATTGGTTCATGGCATTCTATGTTAAATAGATTGTTAAAACAATCTGATACAAATAGAAACTTCGGAAAAAGGTTTTTTTTTTCTTGTTAAATAAAAAAGCGGTTTTTACCGAAAAATACACATTATATGGCCACTACACCGAACAGTGAAGATTAGCCATACATGCACCTAGCAGGGAATCCGTACAGGATTCTCATTTTTTTTACCATTTTTTTGGGTGGTCGAATTCGACCTTCATTTGCAGCGTTGGAGGTCGAATTCGACCATATGGTTTACACTTCTGCTATGAACAATACGTCTCGATCGACCTTCAGTTTCAGCGTTGGAGGTCGAATTCAACCATACGGTGTAATTCTATTAAGAACAATTCGTCTCAATCGACCTTAAATTTCAGTGTTTAAGGTCGAATTCGACCAAATGTTATAAACAGAAGCTTAGAACAATACGTCTCGATCGACCCACAGTTTCAGCGTTTAAGGTTGAATTCGACCTTGACTTGTCTATTTCACCCTTTTCAAAACCCTCGTTTCCAGAAAAAAATCACTTTAACCCGTCGACCGCGACTTCTAGGTTTTCCTTTCCTCCATCCCAGACGCTGTGCAGTTTCGTTTCTACCCTCTGTGGTCCCCTCCAAGTCAATCATTTTCAATCGACGAAAGGTATGTTTCGCTATGGTCCCCTCCTGCATTATCTCATTGGTTTTGTATTCTTTGGCTTTACGTCCATTGTGTAGTTGGCACCCTCTTTGTATGCTCACTCCTACGCGTGGTTGTCACTTTAAAGTTCATTGTTCAACGTATTTTTGTTTTGGATGCCATACCTGTGAGTTGCAGATGAGATTGTGATCACCACATATACAGACATGGCCATGGCGAAGATTTTGGCGGGGGCAAGTCATTTCAATTTGAAAGTGGAGGGGTTTTGGTTGTAATGCCCTTAAACTAGATAGCCTACAACATCAAGTAAGCCAATTGAACAAAACCAACTGTTCGATTTGTGACCATGTAAAGAAACTCTGCCCTTCAATTCATAGTTTTCTGCACAGATGTAACAAGCAAAAAAAAAGTCTCTGATACAAGACATTAAAATCTCACAACTACCTTCTATCCAGCAGAGTACACAGCTCTCACCTTTGCTTGTGTCATGCTTTAAAAAGCACCAAAAAAGTTTATCAGTCCGGATCTCCCGAGCATCTCCCACACGATTTACGTGAGTGGGATGTAAGGAACACTCGAAACACTCGAGAGTAAGTCCGGACCATGAAAAATTCAGACAGTTTAAAATGAATTTCATCTCGTTTATTAATATATCCTCTAATTTTATTTCAATAGGATGCAGACACAAAATTTTCTGCCAGAGTATAGATAGCACTTTAAAAAAAGATTTCTCCCCAACTTCTGATTTTTAATGGCAGTTGCCATGATGCTACCCTTTGTTTTGTAACTGCCCATGTGGTTGTCTTTGTTTTGTAACTGCCCATGTAGTTGTCCATCAAATTATCTCCCCTCAAAATGAATGAATGGGTTGAATTGATTTTATTACTCCAAGACCCATTGAAAGTGAGGGTGGCATTGGAACTTTTGGTGGAGCTCATTTGACCTATTTTATTACTCCAAACCCCTTAGCGATGGTTTTCCATGATTTCTTTACTTAACCATCTAATTCGAGTTGAAAAAAAAGTGTTCCTCCTGCTATTGATACATACATTGTGTCTTCTACATCACAAAATTATGAATGTATAGACCCCATAAATATGTACCCTGAAAGAAGTAGGAACCATCGGTCGGCTGATCACATCTAAATCACATAATTAATTAATAGAATAGATTGTGTTATTTCATGAGATCAATGAAACAGTGGGTGGGTATCTTATACATGTCTGCCTACTGCTTAATTGTTTATTTAACTTTACAAAAGAAATCTTAATTGTTTTGTAACTGCCCATGTGGTTTCCACATCATTTTGCCAAATGTTTCTTTATAACTGAGACTTCATAAGTTATGGAATTGTGACAGGATCTCAAGGGTATTCTAATTCAAGAAGAGAGTGGTGTAGGTATATTTATATTCATGGGCAATGTAGAAAAAGGCTGGTGGTCTTTGTATATTACAGTTCATTTGATTGCATGAGGTCCTAGCGTCATTAGAACTCTAGTGGATTACCACCTTTCTTTGGAGGACAAGAGGATTCCTTGGAGTTGAGCCAAATGAGGATCCCAATTATTGCTCAACCAAACCTATGAATACCTAGCGTCATTAGAACTCTAGTGGATTACCACCTTTCTTTGGAGGACAAGAGGATTCCTTGGAGTTGAGCCAAATGAGGATCCCAATTATTGCTCAACCAAACCTATGAATATGATTATGCACTTCCATGGATAGATAATGGGATACCAAGCATCCAGACTAGCTCTTAGGGGCTTTTATTTTATTTTTTTTCCTTTGAATTAGACTACATAGGAAGTGTCAATTAAAGGCTGGGTATTCATTTCCCATCATCCTTGATTCACTTTCCATGGAAGGGGATTATTAAAGTGGTGAAGTGTCAATTAAAGGCTATGTGACAAAATAGAAGACTGACACTTGGAAGGTGTTATAGCTATAGGGATCTCTTATGCTATATAGGCTTTCTGTGAAGACTCAAAATACATGTGTAATTTTTGGCTTCATGATAGCTTTGAGCTACTTTCTCAGTCTCATCTAGTAAATAGGCTTTACATACTATGCCTTATTTGTCTCTTGTTTTGTTCAAAGATCTTCTAACATGTGTTTATGAGAATCCTGGTTTAAAACAAAGCCCGGTCAGCTAAGTTTTGAGGTTTATCTGGTTTGTGCTTACCTATACAGGGTTTTGCTTCAGCTGGTTCAACATCTACCAAAATACTCATGAGGAATACTTGCCTATTCTCATGGTTCACCTTATTTTTCATGGCACCAATTTCACGATATAATAATTTGTTTAGTTATTATCATTTAGTATCCGTTTATTTGCATTTAAGGTGAAGTGAAGATGAAGAAGGAACCTTGACTTTTTCAGTATTTTATTTACTATGGCGATGGCTGAGTGTTCATTTTTCACGTCCCCTTAATTCATTATTAGATTGTTGAAAATAGTCTAAGAACCCCGCCCTTTTTTATGTGACGAAATTCCATTTCGCAAATGTCTGAAGCCACAAGCAGCAATGGTAATGAAGGTGTACCCACAAGACTACTCTAACAGGATACCCACATCTCATTAGCGATACGATGTAGACTGGTAAATTGTTAAAAAGATTACATTCTACTTTTGCAAGTAAAGATTATGGGTTACTTTCTAAGTTTTCAATTTATTTATTACTGTATTTTGTATAACATTTGCGCAGGAGCTTGGTTCGTATAGATGCATACCCACTAATCCAGATCATGGGTTGTGGGACCTAAATGAAAAGCAGCAAGAATATATCAGGTAGGCAGGACTACAGCGATTGACATAGATGAGGTGAATGCGAATCGACCATGCCTTGATTACCGGACTGGCGGAGCGCTGGCGCCCTGAGACAAACACGTTTCACCTCCCTATCGGTGAGGTTACAGTGAATCTGGAGGACGTTATATACATTTATGGTCTACCAATAAATGGGCCCCCGGTCACCGGCAGAACGTTCCCTAATGATAACGTTGCCGATGTTTGCGAAGAGCTGCTAGGGAAACGTCCTGTCTCTGGAGTTGACATTAATGGCATATCCATTAAATTCACACGGTTAGACCATCACTTCAGGCCTACTGATGATGATGGAAAACCTAAGAAGAAGAAAAATAAGAAACTATCATCTCAGGAGGAGGTCTATGTCACAAGGGCATATCTATTCTTCTTGGTGTCCGGACAGATATTGGCTAACTCGTCGGGATCGAAGGGGGTCTGCTTATCTACTAGAGCTATTCAGGGAGTTCAAATCGTATGCGTGGGCTTCCGCTTGTCTAGCTAATCTTTACAGGATGCTGACGAAGGGAGTGAAGTGGTCCGGTATCAAGAATATCGAGGGTGGAGAGGCGGCCATACGTGCGGGTCTAGACCCAACAGATGAGAGTGATGCTTTTGAACATACGTTCAAGACTATGTCAGGACCACTTCGGTTGCTCCAGGTATCTTACTCTATAGGGTTCTTTTAGTGTTATGTATGTTCAGTATTTTATGTATTTTCCCATACTTCGAACTAATTTTTCATTGACATTATGCTTTATAGGTATGGGCGTATTCTAGGATGGCCATTGGTAGATTGATCAAGCCCTCGCAATATGGTAACGAAAACGTTCGGTTCCCTTTGATGGTCACATGGCGGAATAGGCTAGAGGGAATAAGCCACTTGACAAAGTTAAGGCGTGTTCGCAAACAGTTTAACAATCTCACGTCTGATGAGGTGAGACTAATTCATTACCACTTTTTTTGTAGAGTTCCTAAAATAATCATTGCATGACTTGTTGAATGCTTAACACGAATAATGCTTCTTCATGCAGTTTGAATGGCAGCCTTACAAGAAAATAGGGAAGTCATTCTTGAGATTGGTCCTAAAAGCCGACTGAGAACTCTTCACGTCCTCTGCTCCCCTCTGAAAGAACTTGCGATTCAAATCTGGACATCACTAAGGAAGGATTTCCATGGCTGATTTTTAACATGACAGATTTTAAAAAATCTGATCTGGGCAGCGCCAGCCAGCCATATTGATCGCATAATAACTCCATGAATTCATGACCAACAAGTGTATAATTAAAGGAGATTCAAGAAGACTATTACCTTGATGATTTGTAGACTTCAAATATCTGAAATAAAAGATCCAAAGGGCTGAACTCAAACTTGCAATTAGCAAACAACTTGCTGGAATTTTCTGCAGTAGAATTGCTTTCAATCTTCTTCTCTATTTCACTTCCAAATCTGATTGGCTAAGATGGTGGGATCTTAAACTAGATGTCTGGATGGGTTTTGAGAACTTTTTTTCGATGGAAAAAATCTCAGACCTGAAACTCTCTTCAAAGAAGAAGAAAGAGGGGCGGACTTGTGGAATGATGGATCTCAATGTGTTGGACGTCCAAGGGGGAAGCCTCTTTCTATTTTATAGAAAACTATGGGATTGCTTTCCTAAAAAGTTATCTCTTTTAATTCTCATAGATGTCCTAAAAGGAAAGTATAATCTAAAGATTTATTTCCTTTTAGAAACACTCCAATTAGAAAAGGAAACTAAAAGAACATCCCACAAACTTTGGCAATTAGTAATCCTAGTTGCACAACACTTACTAATTTAAGTTTCTAATTCAAAAAGGAAACTTTACTATAGGAATACTAATCCAAATAGGAGTCCAACCTTCTAAGTAGAGAGACCTACTCAAAGTTGGAACCTCACCTATGGAATTCCCATTATGGACGTCCCACATAATAATGCACACCATGGCCCACAAATAATTTATCTAGAATTAAATTCATGTATGCCATCAAAGGCCTATTTGAATTTAAACTCAAAATTATTTTTCCACTAAAATAGTTCAACCATATGTCATCTAAACAACTTAGGAAACGATGCCAATCTTGGAAAGTGACTAGAGAATGGACCAAAAGACATATTTGCCCTTGGCTCCCAAAATGACCAAAATGTCCATGCTAAACCCATAGCAACATTAAGACCATTTTAACCTTAACTCATTCCACTAAAGAGTTATAGTTGAACTCCAGGGTTAAATATTTAATATGATATTAAGCTAGTCAGAAAGTGACAGTTGTCTTCGACCTACTAAGTAAAATGACCTAAATGCCCCTCTATGTGACATCCATAATCAAGTCAGGTTATCAGATGTACTATCAACCTTCTTGATTACATCTAAACCTTAGAACTTCATATCCTTAACTTAATCATCATCCAGATATCATTCTCTTGGTCCAAGGAGCGACCCACAAGTTCAATATCCATATGGAACATCCATATACTAAGATCTTAGATTTTGATGATTAATCGGATAATTCTAAGGGGACGATCATTCCATCATTAGATGGCATAGATTCTTTATTGCATCTGCACGTCCCAACTGATCAAGTCCGAGTACCCAAAACACAGAGTTGTTGACCCATAAAAATAATCTCACCCATAGTGAATTAAAGCACAAGAACTTGACTTCGTCAGTTCATCCACAAATGCTCAAGATTAAGAGCACCGGTCACTCAGTAGCATGAGGTGACTTGATCTCTCTCAGTGATAGTACTATTTTAGAGATCACACCTACAATGGTCATGTTCAATGCATTGCATATGCACTAATGAGATAAATCCGGGAATGTCCTCCCATGACTTAGGTAAGTCACCCTGAATACAAGAGAGTCTCTCATTATAACTTATACCAAGATGAAGTGCTCAATTCCATCTTTTAATTATGAACAAATATGTTGTTTCCAGTGTCCATGAATCAGACCTATCTGTATGTAGGCACTACACACCTAATTCATTTACTATAAACAATGGGCCTTACACAACCATACATATATACATTTTTAAAGAGAAAATAGTCATTCTATTAAATAACCAGTAAATATCCAGTAACAAAAGATGAGAGTGCAGCTAGTGGGCTTTAGGGCATATACCAATCCCAACACCCTCATCTTTTATTGATTGCTTGAGCGACACAATACCGGAAGGGTGATGAAACAATTCGGCCTACGACAGGTTGTCCCCCCACCTTTTGTCCTTCCTTTCCGAAGGGCCGAAATAAAACAAAGAGTGATTTTTTACTATAGCAAAAAATATAAAGTGGAGATAAATATGTGGGAGGACATGTGGCGATATATTACAAGGGCGAAGAGGTCCTCCAGTGGGCCGTATTCTGGTGAATACATGGCGTAGTATTCTCTGAATACCATAATGCTTGTTGGCCACATTAGGGAGGCCGAAGGCCAACGGCCTATAGAGAAAGAACGTGCCGTAGAACAAGAACCAAGCATCCCACAGAAAAGGGTCAATTGCTGATGAATATCTCCTTTTTTTATAGCTTTGTTATTTTAAAAAAAAAAAAAAGAGGTTAACCTTCTCACTTATGCTTATTTGTTGGTGACGGATTTCATTGATCACATTGAGCGGTCATGTGACTGAGCGCTTAGAAATCAAAGTACCGATTTAGGAAAGTTTATATCCTCATTGAAAGGCAAGATAAGAGTTTCACCACTGCCTTTGGAATTACATTCGATGAGTATGTTGAGTCTTGCAACAGCTCCCAGTCCGAACAGGATAAACAGTGGGCAAGGACTATCCTCCTCTATTAACATTTTCATTACATATGATTTCATTTGATTAACAATGTTATGATTTCATTTGACTTACAATGTTACTTGACTCCTTGCAGGTTGTTACTCCAAAGAAAGTGTATGTCAAGAGACCTACATCAAAAAGTCCAGTTAAGAAAAAAATGAGAGGAAAAACTGGACCAACCGAAGCTAATCAAACAAAGTTGTGAAAGTCCAAGGGATCCTAACCCTAGAGGGGGGGGGGTGAATAGGGTGATCTACACTTAATGACTAATTAAGACCAATTTTAATTTCTTTATAATTAACTAGTCACATGTGATGATTAACATAAAAAATGCGGAAGCTTAAACAAAACAATCACCACAAAACAATCACCACTACATAAAGATTTATAGTGGTTCGGCCTCAATGCCTACATCCACTACCGGCTTGTGTATCCAACACCCCACCGGATTTCCACTATTATGCTTTTCAAAAGGCTAAGCAATAACCTCTACAATATGCTTTCTAAGGATAAGCAACAACCTTACAATGTTGTTTTCCTAGGCTAAACAACAACCTATACACAATGCTTTTATATGGCTAAGCAATAACCTTACAATCAAATGATTTCTCTAAAGAAAGTGTTTTCACAAAACACTCTAAGAGATTACAATCAATCTCAAATAAAATTGCCTCTAAATAAGCGAATATGAAAATGAAAAGCTAACTCACACAACACTCTAAGTAATGCAAAGATAAATGCTCATGAAGTGTGTGTGTGTGTGTGTGAATACTTCAATCAAGTTGAAAATGAAAGCTCAATCAATTTATGCTAAAAGCATTTGAAAGTTTAATGCACATAAAAAGATATAATTGAAGTAATATGCAAATCACATATACCAAATACAACCTTGTAGATGATATGAAAAACAAGGGTACACAAGTTGTATGAAATTAATTTAGTCTAAACATGTGATGCATGTACAATGTTGTTTTCAAAACCAAACTAATTCAACAAAGGTTTAAATGAATGAAAACAACAAGGAAATATTCAAAACAAGTTAATGAATCATGACATAAAAGAAATCAAGGATTTTGGCAATGCATGATTAACAAAGTTTATAAAACAAACTTGTTTTGAAATCAAGGTGAAGAATCCTATGACTTAAATCAAAGATTAAGGAAGTAGAGGATTCAACACATCATAGTTTATATGCTAAAATCATTTACCAATAGTTTAACAAAGCATAAAACAATGATTAATAAAAGGCAAAGCTTACTTGGTGGTTTAACTTCATTAACCCAAGCTTTAGCTTTCCTTAATGTCCATTAGCCTTCCTTAGCTTGATCCCCTTTCTTTTGCTTCAAAATGCCTCAAGAAGGGCTTCAAAAATCATCAAAAATGGCTAAGGAATTAACTCACTTTTATAGAAAAAGTGTTCTGTTAGACCCTAAGTTGTTTGCAATTTGATGTCTTGCATTTGCATAATATTCATCTCATTATTTTCATTTTCATTTCACAAGTTTCTTCTTGAAAATCATTTTTTGAATTAACCTACTCATGTTTTAATTTAAACTCTTTTTGGTTGATTTGAATTTTGATTTTACTCATGTTTTTCTTGATGAAACAATTTATAAAAACACCTTTCAAATCTGAGTTTTCAAATGGTTTCAAAGTTTCACTCTTCAAAAACTTCAGATCTTCAGAAAATTGACCTGACCACTCTGTCGGTCAAGTCGTCGGTTCGCATCGGTCAACCCACAAGTGAACCAAGGTCAACCGATGGCTCCATCGGTTCCATTTCCAGTGAGCTACATTTTCAGAACTTCTCTATTGGTCTGCTCCTCGGTTCCTATCGGTCAACCGATAGTACATGAATTGTAAGACCGAGAGCTTGTCGGTTCCAAAAACAGACAGCAACTTTTTCAACGACTTTGTGCTATCGGTTCACTTATCGGTTCCCTATCGGTCAACCGATAAATGACAGTCAACCGATGACTACATGAGGGTCAGAAAAACTTTCAAAAATATGACCGTTGCATATGACCGTTGAACTATCGGTCGACCGACATCGAGTTATCGGTTGACCGATAGGCATCCGTTGGACCACTTTTTCTATAAAAAACAAGTTCATTCCAAGGAATCAGGAGACGAAAAGTGAGGCCATTTTTGGTGTTTTTAGTGCCCAAGCAAAGGGAATGAAGTAAGGAAGCTTGTTTGGTCCAATTGGAAAGCTAAAGCTTGATTACAAGAAGTTAAATCCTAGTAAGCTTTAATTTCCTAGTTCATATGTTTCATGCTTTATTTTAAACCTTTGGAAAATGTTTTCTAGCATGCTAACTATGTTGTGTGGAATCCATATCTTATTTAATCCTTGAGTCACATGTTTTGGATTCCACCTCTTGATTTCAAACCAAGTTTTGTTTAAACTTTGTTAATCATGCTTTGTCTAAATCTTTGATTTCTGTATAGCATGATACATTAACTTGTTTGAATCTTTCCTTGTTGTTTTCTATTTGTTTAGAACTTTAGTTAAACCTTTGTTTTTGAAAACAACTTTACACATGCATCACTTGATTAGTATTAATCATTTTCATACAACCTGTGATCTTTAAATTTTCATATCATTTACAAGTTTGAAATTGTTCAAGTGATTTGCATTTGACTTCAATCATATCATTTATGTGCTTTAAATTTTGAAATGCCTTAAGCTTAAAATTCATTGGACTTAATTTCAACTTGATTGAAGTTCTACACACACACACCCTATGAGCATTCATCTTTGCATTTCTTAGTGTGTTGTGTGAGTTTATTTTCACTTTCATATTTGCCTAATTAAGAGGCACCTTTTAAGAGCTTAATCTATTTCTCTTCTAGTGTATAGACACTTTCTTGAGAAAGAAATATATTGTAGAAGTTATTGCTTAGCCTAAGAAAAGCATAGTGTATAGGTTGTTGTTTAGCCTAGAAAAACAACTTTGTAAAGGTTATTGCTTAGCCTATTATAAAAGCATAAATAGTGGAAATCCGGTGGGGTGTTGAGCACAAGCCGGTAGTGGGTGTAGGCATTGAGGCTGAACCACTATAAATCATTGTGTAATGGTGAATGGCTTGTGGTGATTGAGTTTTTTATCTTCCGCACTTACTCTAATCATCACTAGTTAAAACTAAATTGGAAAGAAATTAAAATTGGCCATTAAATTGAAGATCACCCTATTCACCCCCCCCCCCCCCCCCCCCCCCCCCCCCCCAGGGTTAGATACCCGGACTTTCAATTGGTATCCGAGCAAGGTTGCTCTATATTTAGGATCAAGTGTTTGGAACTCTTGATTAGGTGTAAAAACCTAGAGTTTAGACCCTAGTTGTGCATTGCATGAAAATCATTAGAATGGATTCCACTAAGTTAGATCTTGTACATTCCCTTGTAGATTCTTCTAGACCACTCCTTCTTCCATCTATTGGAGATCCAAACATTGGAATTAATGAATCCCAAGTTAAATTAAAAGAAGAAGAAAATGAATATGAAGATGGCCTTCAACAAGCTTATAATGAGTTATATACATTGTTCTTAAAGCTTGATAAAAATAACAAAAGTTTTAAAAGAAGAATCTAAGAGATTAAACAAAGAATTTGACACTTCTAAAGATGAACTTAGAGTGAAAGAAGAACTAATTCAATGCCTAGACTCTAAGTTTATGATCACTTTGCACAACCTATCAAATGCTCAAGATGAACTAAATGAAATGAAATTAAATCATAATGAGCTAAATAAAGAAAATATGAATATAAGAGATACATTAAAAAGACAAGATGAAAACATTGTATATTTAGAATCCAACTTGAAAATTTCTAAAGATAACTTGTCAAATCTTCAAGATGAACTAAATGTATCTAAGATAAGTTGTGAAGGACTTACCAAAGAAAATTCAACTCTAAGTGATCATATAAAAAATCAAGTTGAAGATATTGTTAATTTAGAATCCAAGTTAATAATCACCAAGGAAAATTTATTTAATGCTCAAAGTGATATAAAAGCTTTACAACTTGGATCTAATGTTAATGAACTTAAATTTAAATTAAAAATTGCTAATGAAATGGTTAACAAATTTAATGGAATTGGAATTCAACTCTTAAAAGTTAAAAATGAAAATTCAATTCTTAAAAACCAAGTCACTCAACTTGAGACCTACAAACACAAGTATGAGTGTAAATTTACCCAAAGTGAAGAGAAATTAGAAAAATGACTTAAAATGGGTAAATCACAAGGAGATAGGATTGGTCTTGGATTCAATAAGTATATTACACATGACCCAAATTTCACCAACTCATTTGTGAAAAGTAAGTCCTCATTCTCATGCACTCACTCTCCATTGCCTAAAATAAAATGTCATTATTGTGGTAATGAAGGGCATTTCAAATTTGAGTGCAAATTAAGAAAAAGTCATTTGTCTAAACCTATCTATGAACCTAAAAATGGAAAATCTAATTCTATGAAGGTTAAGGCATTTAAATCAAGGGAACACTCTAGAAAGTTTCAACAAATTAAAACATCTCAACAAGAGTCTCCTAAGAAAGACTTTAAAAAGACTAAACAAGTAAAGAATGGTAAAAAAAAAAACTATCAATAAGAAACCTCTCACTTTACCTCCTTTTACTTTGGAAATGAAAGAACTTTTGAAAAAAGTTGAAAGATTAAAATTAAATTTCAAAAGATAAAAAGAGGAAGGAAAAGCTAAAAGAAATGAGAAGAATAAAAAGATAGTTGAACACCAACTACCAAAGACTAATCATCAATCTAATTATAAAATTGTCAAACCTCACAGATATGATGTTAAGTCTAAAAGAAATCTGTACTTATCTCCTATAGTTGGTGAAATCTCAAACATAGTCTCAAAGGCTCAAGACCTTAGATGGATACCTAAGGTTAGGCTATTAGACAAATACTAAGGCCTAGTAATTAGATGAGACCAACCCACCCTCATAAGTTATATGTCTTGTTGGTCCTAAGTCTAAATGGTTCAAAATTTTCAATTGTTTGAGAATTATTTGTTAATGTATTCTTAAACTCAAAAGGTACTTGATATTAAAATGCATATGTTTGATCAATTTAAATTTAAAAAAAAAAAATGGGTTTACTGATTACTTCTCTTATGATCTGTTCTTCATAAGTTAAATCAATCATAAAACACTCTAAGTAATGATCATAAGCTAAGAAAGCAGAATCAGTGGATTAGTCCACTTTTCTACAAGTATCGGCTGACCGATACTTAAGTCATCAGTGGACCGATGAGGCAGTGGCTCGATAAAACCCTGCGCGCAGAAATCTTCTGTTCTGTTCTTCTCTTTCACAAACAGACCTAGGGCTCTTTCTTCATCTCCCTGCTAGTAACACTCCTTCAAGGCTAAAGATCAAAACCATTATAAGCAGAGATTTTTGAAAAATCCGTCTTCAAGCAAAACTCTATTGGCATCGCTTCAGCTATACATCGTGCGTTTGTGGTGTGTTCGGCAGCAGTTCATTTGGCAGTAGTGGTTTAATAGTTTAAAGATTCTCTGCAGGTTTTGTGTGATTTGAGAAATCATTGTCAAAATAGCCCTCAAGCCATCAACAAGTCAAGATCTAGATGCTCACAGTCGACTGCTATGGGCTATTTTGAGAAACCCAACCTCATGTATCACATCCGAATTTGAGTATCTGTTCTTGGTTCTTTTCCGAATTAGACTCAGGTAAAATTGAATTTGATCTCTTTACTTCATCTTCGTCCACAATCACTCTCTAGATTTTCAAATCCTTCTGTCACAATCTCACTGTGCACACTAAGTGTCTGTGAAAATGCCTCCTAGAACCAAGAAGGCCACTCCTAGGTGACCTATCAAGAAGGGAAAAGCCACAGCCTCCTCTAGTAGACCAATAGAGGATAGTGGAAATGAAAGTTCATCTCCTTCATCTTCATCTCCTCCTCCTCCTTCAACCAATTTAAGACTTGACTCAAACATTTTACAAAGTCTTCAAAGGAGGACTGTAGTAGTGGAAAGAAGGACTATAGTGGAAAAGATTAGTTCCATGGGTTTTAATTTGAGTAATGTACTTGGCCAAGTGGGATGGGATAGGATTCTCCTTTGGGGTGATAATGCATATCATTCTCTAGTCAAATTCTTGTATGCATCCATCACTAGCACAAATGACTCTATTAATACTTGTTCTTTTACCATCTCCTTCATGGATAGAGATGAAGTGTTTACACCCCAGAGACTAGGATTAATCATGGGGATTCCCTGTACTCCTACGGGAGTAACATTTGTGACAGATTCTCCTTCGGAGGATGAGAGAATCAAAGCCACCATTGACATATGTGGCTTCAACTGTCCATGGGATCAAAAGAAACATCACCTAACCATCAGTTCCCTAATTCCCATCAATAGGATTCTTCACAATCTATTTACCTATAATGTATATCCTAGAGGTGGTAATAGAACTGAGCTTACTGCTTTCATGGTTAGTGTTTTATCCAAGGTTGTGACTGGCACTTCCATTTGTCTACCTTCTCTCATCTGCCATACAATCATCAAGTTTTGAAATTCTCTGGCATAAAAGAATGCAATTCCATACGGGTTCTTAATGACTCAGATTGCCCTCCAGTTTGGTATTCCCATACCCACTGGAGAAAACTCCATTCTCTTTGACCAATCTAAATCAAATGAATCTCATTCCAAACCCTCAAATCCCCATAGCAGATGATCCTCCATTAGCACAAGACCCTCCATTGAGACAAGAGATACCTAGATCTCCACCTCCTCCTACTCGTGCTTCATCCTCAAGGCATACTCCTGGTCCTTCTACCCTGGCACATCCTCTGACTGGCAAGCAACTGTGGAGCAAGATATAGCCTACTTGAAGAGGAAATAGAAGAAACAATCGAAGACAATCAACAAAATGTTCAAATACCTCTCCAAGATCTCAAAGATCTACAGAAGGGATGACGTTGCTAGATCACCATCTCCATCACCTCCATCTCCAGAGTCTGATTAGGAACTAACTATCCATGTCACCACATTTTGTGTTTAAATTGGTGTATTATTGGTGGTGTATTTTGTATTGGGAACAAGGCTAGATAATTAGTTTAGACTTTGTCCTTTAAACTTCGATTTTCAGTTCATGGATGGTCATGTTTATGTCATTTGTCAAATTGTAAGACTTTTTAATATCTTTATATATTGAATGACATCCTTTGATCTATTTGCCATCTACATGATTGCTTTTTCTTTCCTCTACATTGAGGATATCAAAATTATGCTATGAGAAAGGTATGTGTTTGCATGAGTATTGTTTGTAGACTATTTAGCAATTTGATGTCAATGGGGGAGAAGAAGAAACATAAAGACTAAGTGGGAGAAGAAGACTAAAGACTAAAGACGAAAGACTAAGGTTGAAGAGAAGAGAAATGAAAAGAAGAAATCTGAAAACACCATTGCTAGAACAATGGGGGAGAGCAAGAACAATGGGGGAGAAAAGAGAAGGAGCTGATTATGAACAAAGGGGGAGTTGAAGTAAAAAGATATGAAATGGATGAATGGTTATGTGTTGATGATAGTTTATAGTTTTTAATGTTTAAGTGTTATATTTGCCATCAAATTGCAAAGGGAGAGATTGTTAGACCCTAAGCTGTTTGCAATTTAATGTCTTGCATTTGCATAATATTCATCTCATTACTTTCATTTTCATTTCACAAGTTTCTTCTTGAAAATCATTTTTTGAATTAACCTACTCATGTTTTAATTTAAACTCTTTTTGGTTGATTTGAATTTTGATTTTACTCATATTTTTCTTGATGAAACAATTTATAAAAACACCTTTCAAATCTGAGTTTTCAAATGATTTCAAAGTTTCACTCTTCAAAAACTTCAGATCTTCAGAAAATTGACCTGGCCACTCTGTCGGTCAAGTCGTCGGTTCGCATCGGTCAACCCACAAGTGAACCAAGGTCAACCGATGGCTCCATCGGTTCCATTTCCAGTGAGCTACATTTTCAGGACTTCTCTATCGGTATGCTCCTCGGTTCCTATCGGTCAACCGATAGTACATGAATTGTAAGACCGAGAGCTCGTCGGTTCCAAAAACAGACATCAACTTTTTCAACGACTTTGTGCTATCGGTTCACTTATGGGTTCCCTATCGGTCAACCGATAAATGACGGTCAACCGATGACTACATGAGGGTCAGAAAAACTTTCAAAAATATGACCGTTGCATATGACCGTTGAACTATCGGTCGACCGACACCGAGTTATCGGTTGACCGACAGGCATCCGTTGGACCACTTTTTCTATAAAAAGTAAGTTCATTCCAAGGAATCAGGAGACGAAAAGTGAGGCCATTTTTGGTGTTTTTAGTGCCCAAGCAAAGGGAATGAAGTAAGGAAGCTTGTTTGGTCCAATTGGAAAGCTAAAGCTTGATTACAAGAAGTTAAATCCTAGTTAGCTTTAATTTCCTAGTTCATATGTTTCATGCTTTATTTTAAACCTTTGGAAAATGTTTTCTGGCATGCTAACTATGTTGTGTGGAATCCATATCTTATTTAATCCTTGAGTCACATGTTTTGGATTCCACCTCTTGATTTCAAACCAAGTTTTGTTTAAACTTTGTTAATCATGCTTTGTCTAAATCTTTGATTTCTGTATAGCATTATACATTAACTTGTTTGAATCTTTCCTTGTTGTTTTCAATTTGTTTAGAACTTTAGTTAAAACTTTGTTTTTGAAAACAACTTTACACATGCATCACTTGATTAGTATTAATCATTTTCATACAACCTGTGATCTTTAAATTTTCATATCATTCACAAGTTTGTAATTGTTCAAGTGATTTGCATTTGACTTCAATCATATCATTTATGTGCTTTAAATTTTGAAATGCTTTAAGCTTAAAATTCATTGGACTTAATTTCAACTTGATTGAAGTTCTACACACACACACCCCATGAGCATTCATCTTTGCATTTCTTAGTGTGTTGTGTGAGTTTATTTTCACTTTTATATTTGCCTAATTAAGAGGCACCTTTTAAGAGCTTAATCTATTTCTCTTCTAGTGTATAGACACTTTCTTGAGAAAGAAATATATTGTAGAGGTTATTGCTTAGCCTAAGAAAAGCATAGTGTATAGGTTGTTGTTTAGCCTAGAAAAACAACTTTGTAAAGGTTATTGCTTAGCCTATTATAAAAGCATAAATAGTGGAAATCCGGTGGGGTGTTGAGCACAAGCCGGTAGTGGATGTAGGCATTGAGGCTGAACCACTATAAATCATTGTGTAATGGTGAATGGCTTGTGGTGATTGAATTTTTTATCTTCCGCACTTACTCTAATCATCACTAGTTAAAACTAAATTGGAAAGAAATTAAAATTGGCCATTAAATTGAAGATCACCCTATTCACCCCCCCCCCCCCCCCCTCTAGGGTTAGGATCCCGAATTTTCATGTTCAAACGGCTACCTATCGGTCGACCGACAGGTAGGTGTCAGTCGACCGACACTCCAACGGTCAAGTCCTAACAGTCATATTTTTCAAACTGTGCAATTGTGGGTTAACCGACAGGTGACCGACAAGCTGACCGACAGTGCAATTTTGTTCAGAAAATAGCTCTCTGGAATTCTAACCGAGAGGCTTTCGGTCAGCTTCTGAACCATGGTCTGTTAGCCGACACCTGACCGACATGCTAACCGACAGTGTGGCTAAAATCCCAACTTTTGCACATTTCAAAGTATTTTCATGTAAGGATTTTTGGGCCATTAAACCAAGCATGGAAACATGATTTAAACCAATCCAAGTGCTTAAAAATCATGTATCATAAATAGCCAAATAAGATTTGAAACTTTTAAAACATTGGCTAGCTTGATTTATAAATTCTTTTCAAAAAACAAATGCATCCAATGTTTAAAAACAAAACATGCACAAATGATAAGATTCGCAATATTTAAAATAATGCATGTATAAATCAAGATTTCAAGATTTCTAAAATCAATGCATGTGCGATGGCCGAGCTCAGCACTGGCCGAGCTCAGCGTTGGCCGAGCTCAGCATCTGGCAGAGTTCAGCGATGGCCGAGCTCGGCACTGACCGAGCTCAGCGATGGCCGAGCTCAGCATTGGCAGAGCTCAGCGATGGCCGAGCTCAGTACTGGCCGAGCTCAGCGATGGCTGGATTCAACACTAGCTGAGCTCAGTGTTGACCGAACTCAATGTTCTGCTGAGCACAATGCTCAGGTTGAGATCCGCGTTTTAGCCGAGTTCAGTGTTTAGGCCGAGCTTAGTGTCTTGGCCGAGCCCAGTGTTTTACCGAGCTTAGTGCCAGACCGGGTTCCATGCCAGACTGGGCTCTGTGCTTAACCAAGCTCAGCGCTTGATCGAGCTAAGAGCTTGACCGACCTCAATGCCTGACCGAGCTCAATGCTTTACCGAACTCAGCTGGGTGACCAAACTGAGCTAAGTGCTTTGCCGAGCTGAGCTAGGTGACCGAGCTGAGTATTCAATTGAGCTCAAGTACTTACCCGAACTCCGAACTGGATTCCGATAAGGCCGGATTCCAACAAGGGAGACTAGAACCTGGGACATTCCTGTAAGACCCCGACCCGAGAGACCTCGATTAGAGTTAATTAAGTTGTATTTTAGTTCTAAGTGTGTTTAGTGGTTTCTGGATTAGTTTGGGGATTAGAATAGCTTTTATAATAGCTTTGGAAAATTTGGAGAGCCTTTTTACTTGTGGGACGCTTTGGGGGTTCTTGTTACGAAATGTGTGAGATTAGGGGCTTACCGATGATTTCCAAAAATTGTGTTTTAATCCATTGGACTTATCTTGTTAATCCCTACAACTTTCATGTTGACATCATTTTCATTTGAGAACCCTAAACCCGACTTTTCACTAATTGAGGGCAAAATGGTCTTTTTACCCAAAAATCTGGACACCGATTTCAATGTCACCAAAACGTGCAAAATATATACTTTTTGGAAATTAGAAATTTTGCCGATCAACTTTGTCTGCTTCGTCGAATCCGTTTGAAGCCCCGAAAACCATGTTTTGAGCGCGAGAAGTCGTTTAAGTTGTGGGCCCCATCCCCACTTGCTTTATATAAAGAGCTTATTCTTCATTTTTCCATTTCTGGCAAAAACCCTAGAGGAGAAGAGAAATCCCAGCCCTAAGGGTTTTCCCTTGTTCATCTTGCTTCCTTTTTGATGGACCGCGCCCCGGATGCTCGGGTTCCTACCGAGGTCGGCGGACGTGGGAGTCCGTTTGGTTCCGACCCTTTCGTAACCGGGGGGCAAGGGGGCGTGCATCAACATTTTCTTTTTTCTGTGGGTGTGCCAGATTTTCTATTTTTTACTTGGAATTGCAAGTGGTGATCCGGAGATCAACCTTCGCAAGTAAAAAGGAAATCAACTTCTTTCAAGTTTTCCATTGCACATATATTTAAGAAAAGAGACATTTTTCTTGGTTTGCCGTGAAAGGCGATTTTTTTGGCATTTATAGCCGATTTTGGCGTTTATAGCCGATTTTGCTTATATCCGATTACAATCTAACAATGAAAGACAAGAATTGTGATTTTTGTCTCTTTTAAAAAAATACAAACTACAATGAAAAGCAAGAAAAGGAGGATCTAACTTCTCAGGAGATTGTGGGGGACCCGTTTAGATTGACGGTCGCAAGCCATATGTGGGCTTCACCATCATCCATGCAGATGAGAACAGAGGATGCTATTGATTCGCTTGGCTTGGCTATAACCTCGGGTTTTTAGAAGACAAAGACCAAAAGGAGGTCCTATGTCCAATAAAAAGCCGAGTAGACGGGCTGAAAAGCCATATCTAAGCCATTGGAGGCAGGAGGAGAAGGCAAGGACCTTGGGGGGGGTACCCCCCAAGGGACTTTTGTCACCTTGTTGCGGTGGCCGGTGTAGAACTTCCGCAGAGTTTTCTCTCTTTTTCCTTTCTCTGGATTTCTGTCTGTGTGTTTGTGCTTTTTTCTCTGATGTTTCTGATTTTCTGTTGTTCTGTGATGTTCTTTCTTCTTGGAGAGCCCTCCTATTTATAGGCTTTTAGGTAGCCTTTTAGGTGGGTTTATGGGCTTTTATTGTCATTAAGCCGCATAATGGGAGGAGTTACAAAATTGAATTGTTTATTTTGTAACTCCTTTTTCTTGGCTTCTGATTGGCCGGAGGAGATTGAGGGCATTTAATCGCCTTTAATCGCCATGATGGGAGGAGTTTCATGGGTTAAATGCCATGAATCTCTTGACTTGTAACTCCCGAATGCTTGCTTCTGATTGGGCCGTCCAAAGAAATGGATTAATGACTGTAATAAAGCTAGTCAATTAATCGCATTAAGTGGTCGCCGAGCAGCTGAAGAGTCGCGGGCCGTGCCACGTCTTTTGGGATTCTTCTGTTGATGATCATCGATGGATCTTCATGTAGATCGACATCAGATGATCATGTAATTTCAGGTATTTGTTGCCAATAGCGGGTCGGTGCCATCTGTCCTGTCGATTTCTCGATCGGTCGGGTAGAAAGCACACTTTTTTTGGTTGACCGGGTGGCGATCAATATTGTTTTCGATACTCTTGATGATTGACCCGTGTTTTGGACGGATGTCAGAGGACTTGGTGTCTCAAAAGCATGAATTTTGGAAAGTACCAGAGGCTGGGCTCTTCGAATCGCGAAAAAACGGCGAAAACCGGGGTTTCCGGGGCTTTCCCGGCGACCCCGGGTTCCAAGGTCGCCGGCGACCCTGGCCCAGGGTCGCAGGGGTCTGCGACCCTGGGGGGGTTTTCCCCCTTTCGTGTCCCGTTTTGCGTCCGTTTTTGCTGTTTTTCGATTCTTTTTTCTTCTGTACTTTTCCTTGACATTTTGACCATTTATTGGCCTGATTTCTTTGTAGGAAACCTGATGAGAACCCTTGCATTTTATTTTGCAAAGCTTCCAATTTCCTGAGAAAGCCGAAGACTTTGTCGCGCAGAGCTGCCGATTTTCCGTCAGAAGCTGAAACTGGGTCAAACGATGTCGGAATGACCTGAAATTTGGTGTGAAGCCTCCTGAGCAATAAATAAGACCAACCATAGGCTTTTGTTTGAGTTTTGAAGCCGTTTGGGGTCCTATCCCCTGTAGACTTGCTTTTTGTCGCGATGAAGATGTCGCGGTTTGATGTGAGGTCAACCGATGTCCGATTGACTTGAAATTTGACAGGGAACCTATTGGAGTCATTTTAAGATGATCCATAGGCTCTGTCTTAGAAACCATGGTCCCGGGCTCATTTTGCCGCCGAGAGCTCCTTTTCAGCTGTTGGAGAAGCGAAGTTAGGCCAAATGATTTTGAAATGGCCCGAAACTTCTTGTGTACTCCTCTTTTGGCTGTCTGGAAGAATCTTGCAGTTTTTGTTTGATTCTGACAAGATTTGATTTTTGGAAGCAGCATTGCCTATTTATGGCAGGTTGCGACTTCATGTAGCTCTTTGGATCTTGAAAAGGCAAAGTGACATTTTTGGTGTCAACAAATGCCCCCTCGAGGTACATCGGCGAGTTGCTTAACTTTTGTAGTCGATGTGCCTCGAAGAGATTTTTGAAGGAGAGCCTGTGACTTGACCAAGAGTCTTTGAGCAGTCTTTCTTTTGGTATTTGTAGCCTTTTGAGCTTCCAGGGGAATTTTATGGTAGTGAAAGGGATCACGTACCATCTCGAGGCAAAGTTTTGAAGATGACATCAGGGATGTGAATTTGGGTTTTGACCTTGTGACCTAACAGGCTATATGTGGCAGGTTAGGGGGTCGGGTTTGGTTTTGATCGTGTGACCCAACAAGCTGTATGTGGAATGTTGGGGGATCAATTTTGGTTTTGATCTTGTGACCTAACAGGCTGTATGTGGCAAGTTAGGGGATCAGGTTTTGGTTTTTGGTTTTGGTCTTGTGACCTAACAGGCTGTATGTGGCTAGTTAGGGGACCAGGATTTGGTTTGATTTTTGTGGAATGTCAATTTCAAGATTTTGGCTCAATTTGGTAGATGAGGCTGGATGGTTTGATTTTTGGAAGCTCATGGGGCTTGGAATTTTCTTTTGTATGGTCTAATCAACTCAAAAGAGGCATGGAACCATTTTTGTATGCTCTTGGTAAGAGGGATTTCTCTTTGACTAAAAGCCCAAAATAATAATTTTTTTTTTTGTGCCTAGGTGGTCAAACCTGGCTCATATGGGCTAACCCATGGGACCTTAAGCTTTTGAAATGGCTTAGATCTCATATGGTGTCATTTTTGTAAAGAATATCCAAAAATATCTCATTTGGATAGAGAATATCTAAGAATATCTTTACTTGGAGAGAATCTCTCATGATCCCTTTATTTTGGGATAGGATATCTCAAGATATCTTTCTTTTGGGAAAGAATCCGTCATCGATCTCTTTTTGGGAGAAAATCCTTCAAGATATCTTTCTTTTGGGAAAGAATCTTTCTAATCGCTTTCTTTTGGTAAGGTTACTAATTAGTAACACTTACCTCTTTCTTCTTTCCTTCTTTGGTTTGCTCTCCTCTATAAAAGCAAGGAGAAGGTTGGATCTCTTGCTCTTATTACTTTCTTTTGCAATAATCTCAAGAGGGCTTCAAGACCAAGAGCTTTTCTTCTTCAAGATCTTCAAGACTTTTCTTCTTCTTCTCCATCAATGGCTTCAAGTAAGTTCCCTTTTTCAAGAAAACTCCATTGTAGGAAAAATAAAAAGATCTTTCTTTCTTTCCCCTTTTTTTTTATTTCTTTCTTTTTCTTTTCTTCTTTTTTTTTCACGTGTTTTTCCCTTCTTCTTTTTTTTTCATGTTTTTTGTTATTTTTTTTTTTGTTTGTGGGCCGTACGGACAGATCCGTACGGATCTGGCCGTACGGCCACGTGGCCTGTGGGCCACGGCTGGCAGCCCTCTTTATTTTTTCTTTTTTCTTTTTTTCTTTTCTTTCTTTTTTTTTTCTTTCCCTCCCCTTTTTTTTTGAGAGAGTTTCTTTTCTTTCTTTTTTTTGTTTTCTTTCCCCTCTTTTTTTTTTAGAGAAAGTTTCTTTTCTTTTCTTTTTTTTTTTGTTTTCTTTCCCCTCTCTTTTTTTTAGAGAAAGTTTCTTTTCTTTTTTTTTTTTTTTGTTCATCATGATAATGCATTTTTTTTTTTTTTGCAAACCAAGATGTTCATGCATGCATTCAATTTGTAAATTAGATTTGTAGCATGATGTGATAGCATACCTGAAAGTTTTTACAAATTTGGGAACTTGGAGCTCGCAGTGATGTTGAGCCCTTCCTAATTTTGCGGAGACTTTGAGGTTTCGAAAGTTTGGAGTTTCGGAGCTCGCAGCGATGTTGAGCCCATCTTCAAGCTTTCTTATTTCTTTCGGGATAGTTCCTTTTCTTCGGAATTGCCCCGTCATCATGTCAAAATTTCGCCAGATTTTTTTTAGCGAGATTCTGTCATTTGATGTTTGATCTTTTTCTTTTCCATCCTTTTCAGGTGGTTCCTCCAGAGCGAACAAGGGTAAAGAGCCTGCTACAAGCGTACCTCGTCGATCTTCTAGATCTTCTAATCCGGCCGTTCAGCAGGCTTTTGAGAAGGTCCAGTATGTTGAGAGAAATCTAGGAAGAGTGCGACTCCCTCAACAGAGATGAGATGAGGCAGCGACTGATTGCTCTCAAGGGAGAGGAATTCTATAAGATCATGGTAAGCAGTCGTCCATGGGTGATGGAAGATCAGAGCGTTTTGCCCAAGCCTACCTTCTTCTTTGGTGATGCAGTCCCTGATGACATGACATACCAGAGGAGATGTTTTCAGTTTTCCTTCACAGCAGATGGTGAGAAGAAGACTGTTGCTACCCGGTCGACGTTTGATCGCACCGTCTCGATTCTGAGCCTTGCCCCCACGTGCCCTAAGAGGGAAGATCCTCCAAGCTGGGTGAGAAGGACAAATGTAATCAAGACCGGCGTTTTTGTTGGCGGTTCTCCTGGATATACGGAGAGGTCGCCTGTTGACATGGACTTGTTGATGCCATCCAGCGGCTACCAGGGCTCTGATTATCCGTCGGTCGATTTGAGACCGGTGGGGCTTGGTATTTTCAGTGGTGACAGCAACAATTGGATCAAGCCTTTCCGACTTCGTGGCCGCTTCAATGCTGACTCCGAGTGGAAGTCGTGGACTGATCGCGTCCTGCTGATTGGTGGCGCCGTTTTGAAGGAAGCCGGGATTTTTGATGCGGTCCGCGCCTTTAGGGAGACCGTGATCTTTTCCGATGAGGCCTTCATGGCTATGCTGGAGTCATTCCTCCCACAAACCAATACCTTCGTTGTGACGAATGGTGAGATTGGTTTTTCTTTGAAGGAGCTGAGCGCTATTACTGGATTGCCCATCCTCGGCAAACTCTATGAGGAGTTTATGCCGATTGACAGCGTCCTCGAGGGGCAGTCTGAGGAGTTCAGGCTTCTATACTTTCAGCTTGTCGCCTTCTATGATTTTTTGAAGGAGAAGGGGGGTTTGAAAGTTAGATCCAGCAGTTGGAAGAGTTTTAGCTCTTCATTCCCCAACTTTTTTGATAGCAGGGAGTCTTCTGATAGCGTGACTCAAGAAGCCGGAGCTCAGGATCCAAGTTCAAAGAAGATCTTGGCCATGCAAGAAGAGTTGAGAGATTTCTGTGCAAGTACAAATGCCATATGTCCTGACATTGCACTGCGGAGAGATCTCGCTGTTTACCTCACTTATTGGCTTGGTGAGGCTGTTTTTGCTGGAGGAGATGGAACGCACATCAGGCCGCATTGTATTTTCCCGGCTTGTCAGATGGCGTTTGGAGAGCAGCTTGCTTTGGTGCCAGCTCTTTACTCCTACCTGTGTACCGAACTGCAGGCTGCTGCTTTTTTGGTTCGGCTTGGGCTTCCCATGAATAGGGTATTTTCAGCCCATATCTTTTATTCGTGGTATGTATACCACTGTCCTGGCTTCCATCGGCTGGGTGTTGCACAGGATGATGATCCTCTGATGATTCGACTGGCTAAGGGCAAAGCCGTTTCCGAATCACTTTTGTTTGCCCGCATGAGGATCCGACGGTTCAGGGACGTCGAGATGGGGCAGTCTTCAGTGAAGCTTTCTCCGGAGTTGCGGAAGAAGGCTTTTGATTTTGGTGCCTCCCGAGACTCTACCAGGGCGGGGTCGGGAAGGCATTATTCTTTGACAAATGCAGAGAGATAGTGGCTTTTCAGCATACGTGTTGGCACGATGGTGTACCGCAGACATCTTTTCGTCGACATCCAGCCGTATGTACCTTCTCGCTTTGCTTTGCAGCTGGGCTTTTCTCAAGGCGTTGTTGGAGCGCCTTCAAGCATGGTGAAGCGCTTTGGAGGCTTACAGGACGGGAGAAATGCATGGGCTTTCTATAGTGCTGAAGACACTACAGCCATGATTTCTTATCCTGTGTTGCTGACTTCGCGGACTGCCGGCTTTGCGAAGTGGTTCGCGGAGAGCTTTTCGGCATATCGGGGGCTTTCCAAGAAGGAGCTTGATGTGAAGCTGGCATCTGGAAAGGGCCTTGGAAAGTCGGATGGCATCCGGCGGGAGGAAGTTTGGGCCTTCCTTTCTGGAGAGAAACACAAGATAGGCTTTCTCGGTGACCAGGGCGTCATTGGTTCTGAAGCTGTTCGAGAAATACCTGATGAGGCTTTGGAGCAGCTAGAACAGGAGGAAGCCGAACTTGGTGCTTGGATGCAAGCGGCACAGAGGCAAGCTTCCGTGGAGTCTACTGGCAAGAGCAGACCATCCAGTGAGGAGTCGAGTGGGAAACCTGACTCTGACAGCGGGGTAGGTTCTTCTAAGAAGCGAACCCGCCGGAGTAAGAGGGGGAGGAGTCATCATCGCAGCAAGGGGCAGCATGAGGACTCTCCTGACTTGGAAGTTCCTCTTACTATCAATGAGGATGTGCCAGTGGATGCTGACGAGCCTCCAGAGAAGAGAAGCCGAGAAGAAGAGACCGTCGGTGAAGGTATGATTCTTCCTTTTTCTCTTTCCATTTCTTTTCATGGGATTTTTTCCATGTTATGATTTGCTTCTTGTTTCTGCTTTTCTTCTTTTTTTTTAGCAGAGGAAGACTTGGTGATGCCTGAGGTCCCAACCGATGAGGTGGTGATGGATCCTGTCGAGGCACCTGAAGAAGAACCGAGGGACTTTGGAGTAGATCCAGAATCTCCAATTGGTACGACTTCTTTTGCTCTTTTTTTTTTTTTTTTGAGTTTGTGACTTGTTTTGCTAACATTTTTTTTTTTGTCAGCTGACTTGCCACAGGGTTCTGATGACTTTGAACCATCGATGGACGCAAATGTTGATGATGCTTCCGATGAGTTCATGGAGGAAGAAAGTGTTCCGCCAGTCGTCGAAGAAGGTATTTTGTAGTTATAACCCTGATAATGATTTTCAAACAGGATTATATTCATACCTTTTTGTGTTTCTTTGGCAGGTTTTGAAGTGGCAGAGGAGGGTCCGTCGCTTCCAGAGCAAGGGATGCCAGAGGTTAATCCAGAGGTAGAGACTCCTGGGACCAGTTCTGACAATGTTGAGGAGATTCCTCGCGCTGAGATTCCTTCCCGAGCAGGAGCAGCCTCAACTGGAAAGAGTTCTTTTGTTACTCTTTCAACAGATGATGACATGAGCAGCCGACCAACGGAGTTGGGCGAATCTTCAGCTGGGCCATCTCTTCTTTTTGCGAAGAAGGTGGTGGTGCGAGTTCTGAGCTCTTGGATTGAGACTCTCTTTTCTGGGCACTTGGAAGCCGGATTTAGCATGATCCAGCATGTGCGTGAGATTCTCGGTGATGCTGAAGAAGCTGGCTTGGATGTCACATATGCCAGGGCGATCGTTAATAGGATCATTGAGCTGGGTGACAAGTGGTTTGAGACCATGGGTTTTCCTGACGATCAGTTCTTCAAGGAGATGTTCTCGGACCCTGCGGATAAGGCTCAATCTGACCTGGATGAGGCAACAGAAAGCAAGAAGCAGGCAGTCCGAGAGAGGAACTTAGAAGAAATAACCATCATTAGGCTAACACATGACCTTAACATCCTTGATAGGGAGGTCGATGAGGCCAGGAAACGTCTTCAGCATCCGCAGGCACAAGTCGCTGCCAAGTGGACTGAAATAACAGAGGCTCGTGAAAGGGAGACTGCTCTGATTCACCGAGTTGAGGATGCCCTTCGAGTTCTCAAAAGGAAGTCTGATGAGGACAAACAATGGAAAACCGCTCGAAGGAAGCTTCCCAGTGCAGAAGAAGGGTTACAGCCCACCCCAGCATCTCATGGCAGGTTCCTGAAGAAGCGTGCCTTGGAATCCTTGACGGATGAAGCCAAAAGCTTGCTTAAGGAGCTGAACTCTTGGCTGGAGACCGTTTTTGATTGAGCTCCTGTATACAGAAACCATCCTTCTTTCTTCTCTTTTTTTTTTGGTACCACTTGTATTTTTTTTTTGGTACTCTTTTTTTTTGTGTAGTGCTTGTGAACACTTTCTCTTTTTTTTTTGTTATCCCTACGCTCACTTTAATCTTTTTGTGATAAAAGTAATTGCTAAATGGGATGCTCTTTTTTTTTTGTTATCCCTACGCTCACTTGAATCTTTTTGTGATAAAAGTAATTGCTAAATGGGATTTGATCAAAAGGTTGTCATTTTGTGAAAATCTTTTGTCAAGTAATTGTTTTGGCATGAAAGCCAGGTTTTTGTTTGTGGCATGGAAGCCAATTTTGGCATGAGAGCCAGCTTTTCTTGTGGCATTGATAGCCGAGTTTTTTTTTTTTGTGGCATCTATAGCCAGTTTTGGTGGCATTGATAGCCGGTTTGTGGCATTTATAGCCGGTTTTTGGTGGCATTGATAGCCTGTTTTGTTTTGGTGGCATTGATAGCCGTTTTTTTTCTTTTTGAAACCCAAGTTTTTTTGTTTGTGGCATTGATAGCCGGTTTTATTTTGGTGGCATTGATAGCCGGTTTGTGGCATTTATAGCCTGTTTTGATGGCATTTATAGCCGGTTTGTGGCATTTATAGCCTGTTTTGATGGCATTTATAGCCGGTTTGGTTTTCAAAAAAAAAAATGCAAGTATCGACTAAAAGTCGCCTCCCTGCTGAATGTTCTTGCAAGTATCGATGGAATGTCGCATCCTTGCTCATTCGGTTGCGAGTATCGATGGAATGTCGCATCCTCGCGGATTTGGGTGCAAGTATCGATGGAATGTCGCATCCTTGCTTTTCAAAAAGTTTTGGTTTTGCGGGTACTGACTTGATGTCGTTTCCCCACGATTTTTGAAATTTGTGGTTTTCTCGAACCTTTGGGTTATGGATATCAACTGAAATGTTGCGTCTCCACAGTTTTTTAGGTTTTTTCGAACCTTTGAAATTTGGGTTGTGGATATCAACTGAAATGTTGCGTTTCCACGGTTTTGGATTTTGCAAGTATCGACGAAATGTCGCTTCCCTACGATTTTGGAAGTGTCGAACGTGGTTCGCTTGCTTCCGATTTGTGCGAGTATCGACTAAGCGTCGCTTCCTCGCGGTTTTTAAAAAACCATTTTTTTTTTGTTTAAAGACACGAGGGTCATAAGTTTTGACCTAAAACCATTTTGGCAGTAAAAGGCAGGGTGGACTAGGGTGGAAATCCCTGAATCCGGATTTTGTTTCAAACCATGAATTTTGGGTTCAAGGGTTGAAAATTTTGGTCAAGTTAGGGAAAGGTTCCTAAACTTGGATATTTTTTTTTTTGAACAATGAAACGATGAAAGTAAGCATTGTTTTAGATTTCTAGAAATTTCAACATTTGATATGAAAATTCTAAAAAAGGGTGGGTTTAGCGAGCGTGTACCTAGAAACCGGTTTTGGCCATACAGGCATTGCTCTTACCCAGTTGGGTAAGTCTTCAAGGGTAGTACCGCTTTAAGAACTTGCCGTTGATGGGCAGCATACATCTGTCACCTTCCATGTTTAGGAGTGCGTATGCGCCATTGGAGAAAACTTTGTCGATGACGTGGGGTCCCTCCCATTTCGGCTCAAATTTGCCTTTGGACTAGTGAGCGAAGACCATTGGTCTTTTTACCGCAAGAACCAAGTCATTCTTTTTGTAGGCGCGTTGCCTGACCTTTTTATCGAAAGATCCTGCCATGCGTGCTTGATAAAGTTCAATGCTTTGTTGAGCTTCGAGCCGTCTCTCATCGAGATTGTCCAGCTCATGGAGCCGCAATTTGACATTGCTTTCTTGAGTCATGTCATTTTGCAAGGATACCCTCAAGGAAGGAATTTGTACTTCCAAGGGCACGACAGCTTCGCATCCATAGACCAAGGAGAATGGTGTGCTATGGGTTGGTCCTCGAATGGTGGTTCGATAGGCCCACAAAGCTTCAGACATTTTGTCGCTCCAGTCTATTTTGTGATTAGAGACCATTTTTTGAGGATTTTGCAGAGTGTCTTGTTGAAAGCTTCTGCTAACCCGTTTGCTGCCGGATTGTATGGAGTCGAAGGACAGCTTTGGATTTTGTATTTGTCGCAGAACCTGTAGAATCGATGATCCCGGAACTGTGGTCCGTTATCATGGACGAATCTTTTGGGTATGCCGAAACGACAAATGATGTTGGTGCGTAGGAACTGAATGACTGATGAGGTCTTCATTTCGTTAAACGCAAATGCTTCTGACCACTTGGAGAAGTAATCCGTAGCGGCGAAGATGAAGCGATGACCTTTGCTTGAAGGGGGAGAAATAGGACCTATAATGTCCATACCCCAGGCTTCGAAAGGCCATGAGATCGCTGTAGGATGCAGCCATTCTGGAGGCATGTGAATGTAATCTCCATGAACTTGGCATTGTTGGCAGCGTTTAGCAAATTGCATTGCGTCAGCTACCATGGTAGGCCAGTAATATCCTAACCTTTTTATCTGATCATAGAGCTTAGGTCCAGCCTGATGAGCTCCACAAAGACCAGCATGAACTTCTTTGAGTGTTTCTTCAGCCTCTTGTTGTGACAAGCAGCGTAGAAGTACTCCGTTGAAGGATTTCCTGTAAAGGATTTTTGAAGGAATATCCAAATGAAAGCTTGGGGTTCGCCTTTGGATGCTTACCCGTTCTTTTGGATCTTCAGGTAGGATTCCGAACATAATGTAATCAATGAACGGATCCCTCCAGTCGCCAATTGAAGTTTGAAGGATTGAAATCCGACTTCCGACTACTTGGTGGCATTCAGCAACTGCTTGGTGTGTGTTAAGAGGAGGAAGGATTCTTCTTTCGCACACTGTGATTTGCATGTTTTCCCCTTCCTGGATTGCCATGGATGCGGCAAGTCCGGCTAGGGCATCTGCACGTATGTTTTCACCTCTACGAATGTGGGTGATGTGACAGATGCAAACTTTTGCAGAAGTGATTGTGCCTTGTTGTAGTAGGGCAACAAATCTGGCTTCCTGACTTCAAATTTCTGATTCATCTGGTTAATGATCAGTTGAGAGTCTCCAAAGACTTCCAGCATGGTGATACCGGATTCGATGGCGAGTTCCAATCATAAGATCAGAGCTTGATATTCAGCTGCATTGTTTGTGCATGGTTCCAGTAGCGAGAAAGCGTGTGGAATCATGTATTTCTCAGGGCTAACAAAGAGGATGCCAACTTCCGAGATCAGCTGTCTTTTTTCATTTGTCCTGGTTGCACCGTCAAAGTACATATCCCAGGAGGCACTTTGTGAGAAAGTCTCCACATTGTAGACTGGTTCGTCTGGGAGATCATCTCTGAGTGGAGAATCTTTAGGCAATGGATGCTCTGCGAGGAAGTCCGCTAGAGCTTGTCCTTTGATTGCTTTTTGTGGTACATACCTAATATCAAATTGTGACAGAAGGATGGACCATTTTGCCAGTCGAGCATTAAGAGAACCTGCCTTTGTGACAAGGACCTTCAAGAGGTTGACCCTCGAGACCAGGTAGACTATATTGGAAAGCAAGTAGTGACGTAGCTTTTGTACGGCGAACATCACTGCAAGACATTCTTTTTCGACTGGAGAGTAGTGATGCTCTGCACCTACTAGCATGCGGCTGAGGTAATATAGAGCAGCTTCTTTTCTTTGATCATTTTCTTGCGCAAGCAGAGCTCCCAAAGAGTGATCAAGGGCTCTTGTGTACAAGATGAATGGTTTTCCAGTGGTAGGAGCAGCTAACACTGGAGGTTTTGTCAGGTATGACTTGATGTCTTGGAAAGCAGCTTCACAGTCAGCATCCCAGACAAAGTTTACACCTTTTTTCATCAACCGGAAGAATGGACGGCATTTCCCCGAAAGATTGGAGATGAACCGTCTGATGTAGGCTAATCTCCCTTGAAGCCCTTTGAGTTCTCTCAAGGTTCTTGGAGAGGGCATTTCTAGAATGGCTTTGACTTTTATGGGGTCAAGCTCTATTCCAGCTTTCCGAACTAAAAATCCGAGGAACTTACCCGACGAGACGCCGAAGAAGCATTTCAATGGATTCATTCGCAGTTTGTGTTTGCGAAGCCGGAGGAAGACTTCTCGAAGGTTTTCGAGATGATCTTCTTTTCTTTTGCTTTTGGCGGCGAGGTCATCAACGTAACATTCAACCGTCTTGTGCTGCATATCTTGGAATATTTTCATCATAGCCCTCTGATATGTGGCACCAGCATTTTTCAGACCAAATGGCATGACAGTGTAACAATACACCCCAAATGGGGTTCGAAAGGATGTATGTTTTTCATCCTCAGGATGCATCTTTATCTGATTGTAGCCAGAGAAACCATCCATGAATGTCATTCGCTCGAATCCACAGGTATTATCAATCATTACCTCTGGTATGGGGAGCGGAAATTCATCTTTTGGGCATGCGCCATTCAGGTCTCTATAATCAATACAGACCCTGATCTGCCCATTTTTCTTTGTCACGGGGACAATGTTGGCCAACCATTCAGGATGTTGTTCCTCACGGATGAAGCCGACGCTTTTGAGTTTTTGAACTTCTTGTTCAATTTTATCCATCACATCTGGACGGAATCTTCTTTGGCCTTGCTTGACAGGCTTGATGTCTTCTTGAAGATTGAGTTTGTGAACTGCTATTTTGGGGTCTAAGCCTGGCATTTCAGCGTAAGACCATGCAAAGCAATCAACGAACTCACGAAGAAAGGCGATATACTCGGGTAACTCATCATCCTTTATATTCTTGCTTATGAATACAGGACGTGGGTTATCTGGTGTTCCCAAGTCTATCTTTTGAACAGGATCTTCTGTTGGAAGGTTCGAAGGTGGTTCCTCCACAATATTTTCGGAGGCTTCCAGCTCAACGAAACCTTCTGGGGTTTCAAGGGCATTTCCAGACCAAGGTTTTGTTCCTTTCCACGGGTCTTCTTGATCGGTAATTTTCCCAAGGCTTGCTATGAGATGATCCAAATCGCCTGTTGAAACCGAGTCGAAATAGGCTACTTCTTTTGGAGATTAGGGTTCTTCTGGGTCAGAAGTCCACACGTCTGTGCCATCGGACAACTCCTCTTCATTTTCGGAGAAATCGTGCCAATTGGATGAGCTTCCTGGATCTTTGTCTGGTGACTCATCAAAGAGATATCCAGGGAGATCGATGTCTTCATGGATTTGAGATGTTGAGGCTTGGTCAGTATATTGACTTTTAAGCCTTTGTGTCAACTGTCTCAAGGGAGTGTCAGGATCATACCCTAACCCGTGTGAAGACTTTTCTACATAGCCGTAGAGTCTCCAATCTTCCAGCTGGCTTTTGGTCAAGACGGGCCCCAATGGCGTGAGAATACCGCGTCCTTCTCCCAAACCGACTGGGTTTTGAGCGTCAGAACCTGGGTCGATCTGAACTCTATGCATAGGCATTTCCTTGATATACCCTGTGAAGTACAGGGGTCGGTTATGCCTGGTTTCGCCAAGTAGGAGGTCATCCTTTGTGAAGGCGATGGTTGTACTGGCTGCTTTTTTAACCGAGAGGCATTCAATGCATGATCCCTCAGTTTTCTTCTTTTCTCCCTTTGAGGAGGCTTCTGAGTTTTTGACCCGGTAATCCATTTCAATTTGGAGGACTTGCGGGGCATGTTTGTCGACATCCTCATTCAGCTTTTGTAATTCCGAAATGAGATTATCACGAGTGCGCGGAGACATTCGCAACAAATCTAGGATGTGTAGACGTGCAGGTATGTGCTTGAAGTGTTCAATCAAGTCATACTTGAAAACCTCCTTAGGGCCTGCATGTTCATCATTGTTGCCACTAGGGGCGCTTACAACATCTTTTCCCGAAGGATTTACATATGTAAAGGAAGATTGGTTGTAAATTTTGTGGTAGTCCCGGCCAGAGCGGGTGCCTCTACCAACTTCGAGAGCTTCTTGAGAAGGGTCTTCGTTTGGAAGATTGTCTTCAGGATCAAGAGGCTGTCGTTTTTCATTTACTGAGGATGCATCAGCAGCAGAGTTACCATCCTCAGTGATCGTGTTGCACGAAGCATTTTCCGGGAACAAGTCCTGAATAGCATCCAGCAACCTTTCTTCTTCGTTGACTAATTCATCATCCCAAGCATCAATGGCTGGGAATTCTTCAGTCAGGAAGGGTGTGAACTTTGAAGTCACAGTCTCAGGAGAAGAAACCTGAGAGGGTGTCATCTCAGTGAAAGTCACGTGAGACGAGGTGGCTCCAGAAGATATATTGCTAGGCGTCGCCGGAGTGTAAGTGCTCTCATCAGACGATGCTTCGGAAGAGCTATAATCCCGAATTATCACATTACAGGAAGCTCTGACGGGAGACGTTGCCTGATCGGAGTCAGACTCATCCTCGGATGTGAGAGGATTGTCTATCCAGCGATTTTCTCCATTTTCAGGAGTTAAGGGAGGATGTACCTGGTGGTCTTCAGGGACTTCAGGCTCTGGATTACGAGGAGGCTCGTTGACGCGTTCTTGCTCTTGTTCTAGAGCGAGTCGCTGCAAGATCCTTGCATATTCTTCAAGATCAGGTATGGGAGCCGGATCTTCTTATTCATCATCTCTTTGTGGCTCAACATTATTGATTTCCACTGGAGTGATGAGAGGTGCTGGTTCAGCAGCATTTTCTTGTACAGCTTCTTGGTCTTCTTCATCATCAGACCAGGATCCTTGTGGCTGTAGGGGGTTATACCAGATTACTGGCATAAGATGAGACTCAGGAACCCATTCTTCATCGGAGAGATATTCTCCTGTTTCAAGGGACTCCTCCCACTCATCTGTGTAGTTGGATTCGAATCCATCATCGGTGTCGCTGGACTCGTATCCATCAATGGAGAATCCAACTACCGAATTGCAAGAGTATGATGTCTCCTGCATGGCTTCTTTGAATTGAGGTGGCATGAAATCACTGAGAGTGAATTTCCTTACCCCCTTTGAAGTCTCTGGAAGGGATGTTTTTGTTACCTCTAGTGAAGCGGTAGAGGAAGCCTCTGCCTTTTCTTTGACCTCTAGTTTTGGCTGGGTCTTCTCTTGCCGTTTGAGCTTGAGGAGATGTTTCCTAGCCTGCTTTCGCTGTTGAGCTGTAGGCTTTGTTTTTACGACCTCCCAATTTTCATCTTCCAGGAGATCGGGATGTACCCATATCGGTTGTCCGTCTGGTGTCGGGTAAGGAACCAGTTGCTCGGACGCTTGGATTGAGTTATCACCTTGAAGGAAGTAGTGATCTTCTTTTTCGGTGATCTTGATGTTTGTCCACATGTCACCATGTTGACGGAGGCAGACCCATAGTTTTTGTCAAAGGTGATGACTCCGTTTTTTCCACATCTCATTTATTTTCTCTCTCACAACGAAGCATTGATTGAGAGGATGCGAGATCATCTGGTGATATGGACAGTACCGAGGATCGTTGGTTTTGCCAACATCACCCGGTCTTTTTGGTTCAGGCAAGGTGAGCTTGCCGTTTGCCACAAGAGCCCCGAAGATTTCATCAACATCTTCATCAAACGGGTATTTCTTCTCTACTCGTTCTTTGAAGGCATCAGAGAGTTCAAGTTTCTTACCAACAGCTTTGTTTTCAGCTTTCTTTGGTGGCTGAGGAGCTGACTTGGTCTGCACATTGAGGACCTCTTTTTTCTTTGGTTTAGAGGTTGCAACGGCGGTTGGCTCTTTTCTTGATGATTTCTGACTGTTGAGGTCCTTAATCACCGTTTCAGCTTCCATGGAAGCTTCTAGGAGTTCTCCCAGGTTTTTTGATTTGTTGCCGATGATCATGGAGCGGATTCTGGCTCTCATGTTGTTTCGGCAGATGTCGACTAGCGACGCTTGTGGCAATACATCAGAGCATTTGTATGCCATTGCTTTCCACTTGTGAATGAAGTCATATGTTGACTCATTCTCCCCCTGTTTTAGGCTGCACAGCTGAGCCATAGTAGCGGGATGATCTTCACCTTTGAAGTGAGTCAGGAAGCGTGTCTCTAGCATGGCCCAGTTTTGGATTGAGTGGAGTACCAATCGAAGGCCATACCTTTTAGGGTACTTGCAAAGAGGCGGATCTTGAGTGCATCTTGATCCGCGATAGCTCCCGTCAGGATCTTGAAGTGGATGACGTGTTGTCTGGCTGATCCTTTCCCCGTATATGTTTGGAGAGTAGGATGCTTGAATTTGGTGGGGAACGGGACCGAGTCCATCCATAAGGGATATGGTGGCTTGATTCCATGCTCCTTGAGTATATCCTCTTCTTTTGCTTTGGCGAGGATACCGTCTACGTCCTTTTTGGTAAGGGCGCGTGACTCATTTTCTTCTCTATTTACCTCGTCGTCTTGATGATTCGGAGGAGGTTCATTGTTCGCCTGATTTTGGAAGGCGAGGAGAAGGTTTTCCATCAGAGTTTCAATTCTCTGCTGGCCCTGTTCCAACTGCTGGATGCGGGTGATCGCATCTTCTGGAGGTGGATTGCGGGGTGGTGGCTCAGAATTTGTAGCCAAGACATTCATCCTTCGTGACTCGAACGAAGAAACTGTCCTGGTGACTGAGCTGGGGCTCATTCTTTTTGAAGAGGAGCTTGAGGAAGGATCACTCTGCTGTCCTTTGCTTGAAGGAGCAGGGGATTCTTCTGAATGTCTTCTTGTCCTGGAGACGCTGCGGGTCATCGGACGTCGGACATGGATTTTTGTTGCTGATTTTTGGCGCCTTCTGGTTTTTTCCAACCATATGGACGGCAGCAACTTGGTTGGGTCTTTCTTTTTCGACCCATTTGGGAGAGACTTGAAGTGTGGGAGGCTGGGTCCTTTGCTTCTCTAGTCTCTTTTGTCGGTATGACGCGCGGCGGCGTATACGACGAGCAATTTGAGCTTCGGTCAGCTCTGACTGGGCTTTGACGATGAAGGATGTGCTCCCTCGGGCGCAGCAGCCGAGCCTGTCTTCTTTGTAGCTAGGCAAGGACAGGATGCGAACCCTGTCCTTCGCCTGTTGCAGCAAAGCTTTGAATTTTTGAAGTTCGGCCCCTGTAGAGATGAAGGGTCGAACTGCAGGTTTGTAGGCCTTAGCAGGTGCTTGTGGAGGCCTTGTGATGCATGACTTGATTTTGGCCTTGTAGGAACAAGCCGGCTCATGCTGGGATGACTTGGAAGTCGAGTTGGAGATGGGTCTCTCCTCTTTCATGTAGGCAAGAGGATAGAACTGGTTCTCCTTGAGTGGGGCCAGGAATGCTGGCTTAGTGGATGTTTGGGACCTTCTCTGTTTTGGTGAAGGTCTTGGGGACCAAGTCTTGGGGTAGACCTGGTTGTTTGCAGGTTGAGGCTTCGTGGGGCTGCCACGGGCTTCAGGCCTTCTGGTGCTCGCCTTTGGTGTCACGGTAGTGACACGTTGAGAGGCGAGTTTCTGCTTCTTGGAGGGAGCAGTTTGTTCCTCAGGAAGTGGGAATGGTCCCAGCGTTCCAAAGACGATAGTCCGGGGAGTCGAGGTCGACCCGGAGTTCAGAGAGTTGCCGAGGGAGTTGACACTTCGGCAGCTGATGGGGCGCTTGTAGGTGCGCGTGGTTTGCTTCTGTTGAAGCATGAGTTGGTGCTTGTTTTCATCGAAAGTAATGGTTAGTGAAGCTGCCATTGTTAGTTTTCGAAAATTTCAGAAACAAGACCACATCCATTAGTAATCACAAGAATATAATGATCATAAATGGGAAGTTCTATGGTTTCGTCTTTTCAAATTGCTCGAGGTAGATGACCCAAGCAATATGAGGAAGGCAAAATGCCATAGAAGGTACAATTATTCTGATCGCAGGTATGGTAAGCCCGGAATGGGCATCCCAGTGACTGCTAGAAGCAATTGTGAACTTAAATTCGACTTATCGAGAAGCAGAGCTTGCTCGAGGTAAGAAGAATATAAAGTTGGAGTTACAGATGTGCCGGTCGCAATACAGTAGACCCTGAAAGGGCGTACTAGTACCGCTAGACACAAATGTTTTGAGACCGCATCCATGAGATGAGATTCTCTGTTTTGAAAGGTCAAGATTGGATTCATCAAAGAGAGCAGATGGTATTCCGATCTGAACACGGGCTCAGCGATTTCCGTGAGCGCCAGTGCTCAGAAAGAAATGAACCATAATTTCTCGGATCTGAATCTAAAGATGACGAGTTTTTTTTTTGAAAAGTCAATATCGGGTTCATCAAAGAGAGCAAAAGGCATTCCAATCTGAACACGGTCTCAACGATTTCCGTGAGCGCCAGTGCTCAGAAAGGAGAAGACCAAGATTTCTCCAATCTAAACCCAAAATGACGGAAGTTTTTTTTTTTTTTTTTTTTGAAGATTTTGAAGATTTTTTTTTTTTTAAATCTTTTTTTTTTATTTTCTATATTTTTTTATTATATTTTTTTTATTTTAAGATTTTTTTTGTTTTTTAAAAAAAATTTATTTTTTATTTTTTATTTTAAAATTTTTATTTTTTTTAAAAAAAAATTTATTTTTTTTATTTATTTAAAAGACGAGAGAGTACACATAGGCCTCCTAACCCGGTCTTATGAAATCTTGATTGATAGAATTGCCCCCAGGTAAGGGTAGGATTACTTAATGAACCCGTTTGGAGGACCCTTGCTTAGAACAGTCAAGCTGTCTCCACACTCTGGACAAGGCTTTTCTTTGAATCAACCATGATCAAAGAACACAGTTGGTTTAACCTTAGTGGTCTATGTCTTTTTGTTTTTTTTTTTTTTGTTTTATACATATATATATATATATTTTTTTTATTTTAATGAACTCATCGAAGAGAAACAGTGGCCCAATCCATGATCCGAACACGGTCTCAACGATTTCCGTGAGCGCCAGTGCCCAGAAGGGAGAGGATCAAAGTTTCTCAATTTTGAATCCAAACTGAAAATTTTGATTTTTTTTTTGTGTTTTTTTTTTTTTTGAAAAGAGAAAGAGTGGAAATAAATTCAAAGAATTAGAAATTTCCAAACAAAAATCTCATCTCATTTTTTTTTTTAGATCTTTAATGAACTCATCGAAGAGAAACAATGGCCCAATCCCCGATCCGAACACGGTCTCAACGATTTCCGTGAGCGCCAGTGCCCAGAAGGGAGAGGATCAAAGTTTCTCAATTTTGAATCCAAAATGAAAAATCTGATTTTTTTTTGTTTTAAAAAAAATTTTTTTTTTTTGAAAAGAGAATGAATGGAAATAAATTCAAAGAATTAGAAATTTCCAAACAAAAAATCTCATCTCATTTTTTAGATGCGGAATTCAACATAGGCCACCAATTATAAAGTAGCCAAAGAATCGAGAAAAAAAATATAAGCATAGAGCAAAATATATGATATGCAAATATTTCATTTCTAGCATCGTGTTCTCAAATAAACGGGTCCCACCGGGTGTGCCAGCTTGATGGACCGCGCCCCGGATGCTCGGGTTCCTACCGAGGTCGGCGGACGTGGGAGTCCGTTTGGTTCCGACCCTTTCGTAACCGGGGGGCAAGGGGGCGTGCATCAACATTTCTTTTTTTGTGTGGGTGTGCCAGATTTTCTATTTTTTACTTGGAATTGCAAGTGGTGATCCGGAGATCAACCTTCGCAAGTAAAAAGGAAATCAACTTCTTTCAAGTTTTCCATTGCACATATATTTAAGAAAAGAGACATTTTTCTTGGTTTACCGTGAAAGGCGATTTTTTTGGCATTTATAGCCGATTTTGGCGTTTATAGCCGATTTTTGGCGTTTATAGCCGATTTTGGCGTTTATAGCCGATTTACAATCCTTATCAACAATGAAAGACAAGAATTGTGATTTTTGTCTCTTTTAAAAAAATACAAACTACAATGAAAAGCAAGAAAAGGAGGATCTAACTTCTCAGGAGATTGTGGGGGACCCGTTTAGATTGACGGTCGCAAGCCATATGTGGGCTTCACCATCATCCATGCAGATGAGAACAGAGGATGCTATTGATTCGCTTGGCTTGGCTATAACCTCGGGTTTTTAGAAGACAAAGACCAAAAGGAGGTCCTATGTCCAATAAAAAGCCGAGTAGACGGGCTGAAAAGCCATATCTAAGCCATTGGAGGCAGGAGGAGAAGGCAAGGACCTTGGGGGGGGGGTACCCCCCAAGGGACTTTTGTCACCTTGTTGCGGTGGCCGGTGTAGAACTTCCGCAGAGTTTTCTCTCTTTTCCTTTCTCTGGATTTCTGTCTGTGTGTTTGTGCTTTTTTCTCTGATGTTTCTGATTTTCTGTTGTTCTGTGATGTTCTTTCTTCTTGGAGAGCCCTCCTATTTATAGGCTTTTAGGTAGCCTTTTAGGTGGGTTTATGGGCTTTTATTGTCATTAAGCCGCATAATGGGAGGAGTTACAAAATTGAATTGTTTATTTTGTAACTCCTTTTTCTTGGCTTCTGATTGGCCGGAGGAGATTGAGGGCATTTAATCGCCTTTAATCGCCATGATGGGAGGAGTTTCATGGGTTAAATGCCATGAATCTCTTGACTTGTAACTCCCGAATGCTTGCTTCTGATTGGGCCGTCCAAAGAAATGGATTAATGACTGTAATAAAGCTAGTCAATTAATCGCATTAAGTGGTCGCCGAGCAGCTGAAGAGTCGCGGGCCGTGCCACGTCTTTTGGGATTCTTCTGTTGATGATCATCGATGGATCTTCATGTAGATCGACATCAGATGATCATGTAATTTCAGGTATTTGTTGCCAATAGCGGGTCGGTGCCATCTGTCCTGTCGATTTCTCGATCGGTCGGGTAGAAAGCACACTTTTTTTTGTTGACCGGGTGGCGATCAATATTGTTTTCGATACTCTTGATGATTGACCCGTGTTTTGGACGGATGTCAGAGGAACTTGGTGTCTCAAAGCATGAATTTTGGAAAGTACCAGAGGCTGGGCTCTTCGAATCGCGAAAAAACGGCGAAAACCGGGGTTTCCGGGGCTTTCCCGGCGACCCCGGGTTCCAAGGTCGCCGGCGACCCTGGCCCAGGGTCGCAGGGGCCTGTGACCTTGGGCCAGGGTCGCAGGGGCCTGCGACCCTGGCCCTGGGGGGTTTTCCCCCTTTCGTGTCCCGTTTTGTGTCCGTTTTTGCTGTTTTTCGATTCTTTTTTTCTTCTGTACTTTTCCTTGACATTTTGACCATTTATTGGCCTAATTTCTTTGTAGGAAACCTGATGAGAATCCTTGCATTTTATTTTTCAAAGCTTCCAATTTCCTGAGAAAGCCGAAGACTTTGTCGCGCAGAACTGCCGATTTTCCGTCAGAAGCTGAAACTGGGTCAAACGATGTCGGAATGACCTGAAATTTGGTGTGAAGCCTCCTGAGCAATAAATAAGACCAACCATAGGCTTTTTTTTGAGTTTTGAAGCCGTTTGGGGTCCTATCACCTGTAGACTTGCTTTTTGTCGCGATGAAGATGTCGCGGTTTGATGTGAGGTCAACCGATGTCCGATTGACTTGAAATTTGACAGGGAACCTATTGGAGTCATTTTAGCATGATCCATAGGCTCTGTCTTGGAAACCATGGTCCCGGGCTCATTTTGCCGCCGAGAGCTCCTTTTCAGCTGTCGGAGAAGCGAAGTTAGGCCAAATGATTTTGAAATGGCCCGAAACTTCTTGTGTACTCCTCTTTTGGCTGTCTGGAAGAATCTTGCAGTTTTTGTTTGATTCTGACAAGATTTGATTTTTGGAAGCAGCATTGCCTATTTATGGCAGGTTGCGACTTCATGTAGCTCTTTGGATCTTGAAAAGGCAAAGTGACATTTTTGGTGTCAACACTTTTCCATAAATCCCCATAAGAACTTGGCTAAATCAAGAGATGGACCTTGCAATCTTCTTCCTCACTTCAAGAGCTCTCTATTGGTACCATTTATGAAGACATGCATCACCGTTAGAGCTTCTTGTGAGCTCCCTCTTCTTATTTGAACCACTTCTAGGTAAGTGATCCTTCCAAGCTTTTAGAATCTTGTTTGTCCAACCCTAGGGAAGCTCCATTTTGTGTATTGGAAGATTTCGTTTTGTTTTACTTGGATTTTGATATTCTAGGGTTTGGATTTGGGGGTTTTGTGTAGATTTGGTATCTTGGCTTGGAGAGGTGTTGAGGCTTGATTTTCTTAGCATTTGGACCTAAGGCAAGTGGATGAATGGATTGATTTTATAATTTGCATGTTTATAAAGATTTGAACTCTTATTTATTGCTTTCACCTAACTTATCTTATGAGTTTTCATGATTTTGGAAACATGCATAATGATAGGCTATTAATAGTTCTCTTGGAAAACATGTGTTTTATTATCTTGCTTTTAGATCATTTATGATCATTTATGGATTTTCATTTATGGGGGTGTCTTGCATTGAATGAGGTGGAAATGATGGAGGAATGAATGATTTATGGGAATGGTTGTTAGAGGAGTTGATGATGAATTGAATGGGTTGAAAGGAGGGTTTGAGACCCTCAATTGTATGTATAAGAGGGTGCTCAAAAGAGGGTGAAAGGAAAGAAAGAGGAAGGAACGGACTGTATACAGAAATTGAGTTTCTGGACAGTTCGCTCGAGCGACCGTGACACATCGCTCGAGCGAACCCATCACAGAACCTCGTCGGCTCGAGCCAACCCTCTAATCGCTCGAGCCAACTTGATCCGGGTAGGTCCGCTCGAGCGAACCCCAAACAGAGAGCTGTTCGCCCGAGCGAACCTTAAGTCCGCTCGAGCGAACTGTCTGTCCTTTGTGGGTCAATACCTAAGGGTCTGAAACTTTGTTTTTAGGCTTGGGGAGGCATTGTTTGGAGCCCCAACGCCATGTAAGGAATTGTAAGGCGTTATATGAAGTCCAGAAGAAGGATGAACCTCATCATGGAGATCCCATGAGGTTTTCTAGATTGACCAATGTGTATAAGGACCCGGAAAGAGTACCAAATTACATCATGACCGACATACGGGACCCTATTCACACTGATTCAATTCTAGGAACCCCAATGTGTAGCCTGTAAAGGTATGAGAAACTAATTGTATTCGATTTTCAACCAAACTCCTATTTTGGGATTTCAACCCACTTGATATGACTAGACTGTTTCAAGAGTACTAGAAGTGATGCGTTTATCTTTTTCTAACTTGTACATGTCAACTGAGATGAATATGTAATTGTGCCTATGGCACCCCGTTCTTTTACTATGCATATGATTTGATTTATCGTATTTGACCTATGAGTCGGCACCACTAAGCTTGGACGACCTTGGCGGTTTGATCCACCGACTTGGAGATCCTTCCCCTCCTGATAGTCAGAGATCATTGACCTCATTTTACCCGGTTCGCTACCGTGGTTCTGTATAGTAAATATATATATATTATAGTATTTTATCGTTGTTCCTCCTCACCTCGTGTGACTGAGGTCAATGATCCTGTTTTATCGTTGTTCCTCCTCACCTCGTGTGACTGAGGCCAATGATCCTGTAGGGTATGTGCTCTCTTCACGTTAGTGAAGAGAGGATCTAGCTTTGTGTGGTTGCCATCTTGATAGTTTCCGAATCCTTGTTACCTTACATGTTTTATTTGCATATGTACTCCTTTTAAATGACACATTCTTCTTTTACGAAATTCATCATTTATACACAGGTTTCCTAAACCCTTGCAAAGTATCATTGTTTTACTATTGTTATATCTACTCACCCACCTGCCAAACCGTCGTGTCTGATCCATTTATTTTGGTACTCAGGTCCCGAGCTTATTGCCATTGAAGAGGAGCCTGAGGAGGCGGTCGGTGAACCGCAGCGAGTGATTGAATGGCAAGCCGACGATGTCATTTAGACATTCGGCCTTGCCTTGAGTACGACACATTCCGGGGAACTTGGGATAACCTTATTTTGGGTTTCATTTGGTTGTATGGTCTTTGTTGACCGTTATTTTGGGGCATTAATCAACTGATCTTTTGTAAATACACTTAACTTTAATTTTTGGGGAAATATGCTTGCGATCATTGCTCATTCTGATATCTTGTCATGTTAATCATAAATCAGTCTTGTTTATGGAATGGAATAGTATTAATATGATTTGCTATACGCTTCCGCATTCAAAAATATATGTTGGATATGTTTATATATGAGATGATGTGTCTGGATAATCCTCACCGCGGAACCCTGTGGGAAATCACGTACACGGATAAATATTTTTCTTAATTCCGTGTGCGTTTTAGCCAAAGAGATGCACGTGGCGCGGCATCAACAAAACCGTCCCGATCCAGGATTTGGTTTTTTCCCCTAATCCCGGTCCGGGGTCGCGACAGCTTTAGCCAGAGTTCTTAGTGTGCACGGCCAACTACCCAGGCCAGGGGGTTAGCCGAACTCACAGGAAGTTCTGGACAATCAGGCTTTGCCTGCAAGGTGTTGCTTCTCTGATCTCAGTGTGCCGAGCTGACCGCCCAGGCCAAGAGGTCGGCTGAGCACACTGTGTACAGTGACACTTCCCAGATTCTAATTTCTATTGTTTTAACCATATGTGGGGCCCATTGACCATCCAAATAGACTTCCATTACTGTGCCAACCATGAGTCAATGGTGTGGCTCTACCTTGACTCGTGGGGTCCACTAATTAAGGTCCAGGTTATGTAATCTAAGATGATTCGACCTTTATACGTTACTAGTGATGCACATAACTTCTGAGCACCAAACACAGTATTCCTTAGCATCTGTGGTTTTACTTAAAGATCGAATTACCTGAAATAGACCTGAATCTGAAGTGGATCATTTACTTAGGTTGGACTGTTGATATCTCCCATTGATCGTTGTACTTGGAGACTCATCTCCCTCATATTATTACTGTCACTCTATTGTCCTTATTATTGCTTATACCTGTTAATTAAATGGAAAATGGAGGACCCGAACCTAGGACTACTTAGAGCTGACCCGGTAATATGATTGGGTTAACATTGACCCGTGTCTGTGGCTAGGCGGGCCCTTTTATGGCCTAAGTTTGGATGAGAATTACCCTAGACTGGAGAGGTTAGATTGTATGGGCTTGTGACCCGTTATGGATGTAAATGGATCATATGTTATTGAACATGGACTTGTATCTCATATGGACTGTTATAGACCAGGCCATGTATTTGGTGGGCCTTGGTATGGATCCAATGATTGGACTTGGACTTGTACTATGATCCATAGGCTATAATGGATGCTTGGACCTCTTAGGGACTTTGTTGGGACCTTGTTCACGCAAGGCAAAGCCTAGACAGATACAGACCTTTATTATTTCCTGAGTCGGCATAGACATTCACTCAGTTGATCTAAGCTCAGCCAGTTGGACTGATCATCACTGGTAGGAGCTATTGAGAGTGTTGTGTGGCTATCATGATGAGCATTGTTGGAGACGGACGGTGTGATACCGGGTCCGGTCTTGATGGACCAGTGCATTCTGCTCGCTCGGTTCTACCGAGGTCGGCGGACGTGGGAGTCCGTTTGGGTTCGACCCTTTCGTAACCGGGGGGCAGAGGTGTGCATCAACATTTCTTTTGTGTGGGTGTGCCAGATTTTCTATTTTACTTGGAATTGCAAGTGGTGATCCGGAGATCAACCTTCGCAAGTAAAAAGGAAATCAACTTCTTTCAAGTTTTCCATTGCACATATATTTAAGAAAAGAGACATTTTCTTGATTTGTCGTGAAAGGCGATTTTTTGGCATTTATAGTCGATTTTGGCGTTTATAGCCGATTTTTTGGCGTTTATAGCCGATTTTGGCGTTTATAACCGATTTACAATCCTTATCAATAATGAAAGACAAGAGTTGTGATTTTTGTCTCTTTTGAAAAAATACAAAACTACAATGAAAAGCAAGAAAAGGAGGATCTAACTTCTCAGGAGATTGTCGGGGATCGGTTCAGATTGACGGTCGCAAGCCATATATGGACTTCGCCATCATCCATGCAGATGAGAACAGAGGATGCTATTGATTCGCTTGGCTTGGCTATAACATCAGGTTTTTAGAGGACAAAGACCAAAAGGAGGTCCTATGTCCAATAAAAAACCAAGTAGACGGGCTGAAAAGCCACGTCTAAGCCGTTGGAGGCAGAAGGAGAAGGCAAGGACCTTGGGGGGTCCCCCCCAAGGGACTTTTGTCACCTTGTAGCGGTGGTCGGTGTAGAACTTCCACAGAGTTTTCTCTTTCTTTTTCTCGATTTTTGTGCTTTTTTCTGATCTGGGATCTGTCTTGTTTTTCCGATGTCTGGTGATTTTTCGGATCTTTGTGGTTTTTTCCGATCTTTGTGGTTTTTCCGATCTGGAATTCTTTGGAATGCTCTCCTATTTATAGGCTTTTAGGTAGCCATTTAGGAGGATTTATGAGCCTTAATTGTCATAAAGCTACATAAAGGGAGGACTTACAAGATTGAATTCTTTATTTTGTAACTCCTTTTTCTTGGCTTCTGATTGGCCGGAGGATATTGAGAGCATTTAATCGCCTTTAATCGCCAGATGGGAGGAGTTTCATGGGTTAAATTCCATGAATCTCTTGACTTGTAACTCTCGGATGCTTGCTTCTGATTGGGCCGTCCAAAGAAATGGATTAACAACTGTAATAAAGCTAGTCAATTAATCGCATTAAGTGGTCGCCGAGCAGTTGAAGAGTCGCGGGTCGTGCCGCGTCTTTTGGGATTCTTCTGGCGATGATCATCGATGGATTTTTTTGTAGATCGACATTGGATGACTATGTAACTTCAGGTATTGGTTGCCAACTGCGGGCCGGTGCCATCTGTCCTGTCGATTTCTCGATCTGTCGGGTAGAAAGCACACTTTTTTGGTTGACCGGTTGGCGATCAATGTTGATTTTGATACTCTTGATGATTGACCCGTGTTTTTGATGGATGTCAGAGGATTTGGTGTCTCAAAAGTATGAATTTTGAAAAATACCAGAGGTCAGACGCTTCGAATCGCGAAGAAACGGCGAAAAGCGGGGTTTCCGGGGCCCTCCCGGCGATCCCGGGCTCCAGGGTCGCCGACGACCCTGGGCCAGGGTCGCAGGGGTCTACGACCCTGGGGGGTTTTCCCCTCTTTTGTGTCCGTTTTGTGTCTGTTTTTGCTGTTTTTTTATTCTTTTTTCTTCTATATTTTTCCTTGACATTTTTGATCATTTATTGGCCTGATTTCCCTGTAGAAAACCTGATGAGAATCCTTGCATTTTGTTTTTCGAAGTTTCTAATTTTCTGAGAAAGCCGAAGACTTTATCGCGCAGAGCTGCCGATTTTCCGTCAGAAGCTGAAACTGGGTCAAACGATGTCAGAATGACCTGAAATTTGGGGTGAAGCCCGCTGAGCAATAAATAAGACCAACCATAGGCTTTTGTTTGAGTTTTGATGCCGTTTGGGGTCCTATCACCAGTAGACTTGCTTTTGTCGTGATGAAGATGTCGCGGCTTGATCCTATTGGAGTCATTTTAAGATGATCCACAGGCTCTGTCTTGGAAACCATGGTCGCGGGGAGCTTCGTTGGCGAGAGGCTTGATTTGGCTTCCGAGCGTCAAAGTATGGTCAAATTTTGTCGAAATGACCTGAAATTAGACGTGTAGCCCTTTGTAAGTATTTTGAAGCCGTCCATGTACTCTATCTGATGAGTGATGGCCTCGGTGGTTCTTGCCGCTGAGAGGCTTGATTAGCTGTTCGAGGGTTGATGTAGGGTCAAACGTTGTCGGTTTGACTCGGAACTTGACGTGGAGCCTTTTGGATGTATTTTGAGACCATCCATCGGCTCTGATCGAAGATTTGGTGTCTCCGATGCTTTCGCCGCCGGGAGCTCCTTTTCAGCTATCGGAGAAGTGAAGTTAGGCCAAATGATTTCAAAATGGCCCAAAACTTCTTGTCTACTCCTCTTTTGGCTATCTCGAAGGACCTTGCAGTTTTTTTGTTTGATTCTGACAAGATTTGATTTTTTGGAAGTAGCATTGCCTATTTATGGCAGGTTGCGACTTCATGCAGTTTTCTGGATCTTAAAGAAGCAAAGTGATATTTTTGGTGTCAACAGGTCTCAGTGTGTTGATGGATGATGTTATTTACGGGGCTAGATAATCCCCAGCACTGTGAGATTTTCCCCGCCGCGACTGTGTTCAGTATGGGAGGGCCGCGGCATAATATCCCGCGATATCCAGCTTGTGTGAGTGTGCCATTTTGTGTAGAGTTATATTATGTTTATCTTGATTCTATTTGTTCATCTTGCTCAACTGCCTAGGATCTGTACCATTGCTATTCTCTTAACTTTATTACTGTCTCTACTCATTTGATGCATACATTCTATATTATTTGCATACTGTGACTTGCCAGATCTTTAGATCTGATCCACTCTTGGTGCTTAGGTCTTGACCCCGAGTTCGAGGGCGATGCATACGCACTTGTAGAGGTGCCCGTAGTAGGTGACTACAGATGGAGACCGGCCGACCAAGAGGTCGAGCCGGAGGGTGGAGAGTCGGCACCAGTGGCAGGGGTTTGAGTGTCTGTTTGTTTGGGATTTTGAGAGATTTTTGTAGTGAGTTGGGTAATGTTGGAAATCTGTAATTAAACTTTGGTTTTTATCACTTGTCATTTTAGGCTGGATAAGCCCGTTATACAGATATGATTTTGATGATACCTTGTGCTTCCGCTATCTCTGTATTGCTTTCGCTTATTTCTTTATGCTTCTGCAATATTAACTGTTGTTATAATATTGTTCAAAAAGTTTTAAATTGGACCTCACTGTGGACCTACGATCTTGGAAGTTCTCGGATTTTCCAAGAAGTAGCGCGCCAATTTCGGTACTTTGACGATTTTCTCGGTATCCGGAATTGGGGCGTTACATTTTATGGTATCAGAGTGGGTAAGTCTCTAGGAAATAAAACACACTAGAAACTTTAGGACGTAGTGAGGATTTCAGTGTGGGGGTACGTGTAAGGTCGATGGATCGGGTAGAACCAGTGTAGTCCTAAGTGTTGGACTTGAACTAACCCAATTTCTTTCTCTTGACAGATGTCTGGAGAAGGTTCTCCACCACATATGATACCAGCAGTCGGTGGCCAGCCCGACTTTGAGCAGCGTTTCCAGAGATTCCTAAAGGCCTTCCTTGTTTCTCAAGAGGCCCAGGCTTCGGCGCAGCAGCAGCAGGCCGAGGACTTTTCGCAATTTCAGACACAAGTCCTGGATATCATCGAGATGGTGGCTCAGCCAGGTATTACAGCGGCACCTGTTCGGGAGGCAGACCCGAACATCATCTTTGAGAGGTTCCTCAAGAGGGGACCACCTGAGTTCACTGGCGCAGATGATCCGCTAGTGGCCGATGACTGGATCGTACAGATGGAGAAGATCTTCATAGTCTTTGAGTGCACTGGCCAGCAGAGGGTGCAGCTAACTGCCTACATGTTCCGGGGAGTCGCGGAGGACCTGTGGAGGACAGTTCAGCGTCATTTCGAGGTGATCGAAGACGAGATTGCTGGGACTGCCTTCAGAGCGGACTTCCTCCGGAAATTCTTACCAGCTAACTTCAGAGACCACAAGCTGCGGGAGTTTCAGGCACTGGTGCAGGGCAGCATGACTGTCTACCAGTATGAGGTTCGCTTCACCCAGCTCTCTCGCTTTGCAGAGGCTCTGGTCACGCCTGAGTCAGAGAGGATCCGGCGGTTCGTCGAGGGACTGAGAGACGACATCCAGCTTAACATGTCTTGCATTGAGATTCACACTTATGAGGAGGCTTTGAGGAGGGCTTACTGGGCAGAGGAGCGTCTACAGCGGATTGAGGCCAGTCAGCAGCAGAGACGGGTCCGGGTTGCTCTGGCCAGACCGCAGCCTGTGCCCTTGCAGCAACAGCCATTCTAGAGACAGAGGCCAGCTGGGCAATATCATCAGTGTCGGCATTAGCAGCAGCAGCAGCGTGGGCCCAAAGTGTGCTATGACTGCGGGGAGCCAGGGCACATCTCCAGAGTTTGTCCACTACGAGGAGGACAGCCCCCGATGCTCCAGCTTCCAGCACCTCCTAGAGCTCCAGCTCCAGCTCCACCTGCTCCGCGGATTGCACCAGCACCTTAGCCACCTCAGCAGCAGTACCGTGCCCAGTAGCAGGCACGTGGGCCCCAGTATCCCAGGGGATAGCACTTCCAGAGGGGACGACACCAGAGGCCCCATGGACAGCAGCGACAGCAGCAGAGACCTCAGGCCGTAGGTCAGGCATTTGCACTCACACATGAGGAGGTCGAAGCTGCAGGGAACGTCATCGAAGGTACTCTTTCTATTTGTGATCAGATTGCTAGAGTATTATTTGATCCTGGTGCGACACATTCCTGTGTGTCTTCTGCTTTTGCTTTAGTTCTTGGTGGGGTAGGAGAGGAGTTGCCTTGCACGCTAGTTGTGTCTACGCCCATGGGCAAGAGGGTAGTGTGTCAGACTTACCACCCCAGATGCCGAGTGCAGATCGGGGAGTACATTTTGTTTGCAGATTTGATCGTGCTACCCATGCATGACTTCGACGTTATCTTGGGGATGGATTGGTTGGCCAGATACCGAGCGGTGATGGATTGCTTCGAGAAGATAGTCAGACTCAGCATCGACGATTCAGATGACACAATCGAGTTTGTAGGCGAGAAGAAGCCGCACAGTACCAGGTTAATTTCAGCACTGAAGGCAGAGAGGCTAGTGAGATCAGGTTGCGAGGGCTACATCGCATTCATCTTAGAGGACAAGAAGTCCAAGGGAGTCGAGGAGATCCCAGTTGTTTGTGAGTTTCCAGACGTGTTTCCCGACGAGATCCCAGAATTGCCTCCAGTCAGAGAGATCGACTTCACCATTGAGCTTGTGCCAGGCACCGCACCAATTTCTAGAGATCCTTACCACATGGCTCCAGCAGAGCTACGAGAGTTAAAGACCCAGTTGCAAGAGTTCATAGACAAGGGCTTCATCAGACCGAGCATGTAACCTTAGGGAGCACCTGTGCTTTTCGTGAAGAAGAAGGATGGGTCGATGAGGATGTGCATCGACTACAGGCAGCTGAACCAGGCAATAGTGAAGAACAAGTATCCTCTTCCCCGGATCGACGAGCTTTTCGACCAGCTTCAGGGAGCGCAGTACTTTTCGGAGGTGGACCTTAGATCGGGATATCATCAGCTGCGAGTTAGAGAGCTGGATGTGCAGAAGACAGCATTTCGTACTCTTTACGGGCACTATGAGTTCTTTATGATGCCGTTCGGGTTGACGAATGCGCCAGCAGTGTTCATGGCTTTGATGAACAAGATCTTCGCCCCGTACCTCAAAGCTTCACAGTGGTGTTCATCGACGACGTGTTGGTCTACTCCAAGTCCAAAGGGGAGCACGAGCAGCATTTGAGGACGTCTCTACAGTTGTTGCGTGACAACCAGCTATACAGGAAGCTCAGCAAGTGCGAGTCCTGGTTAGAGCAGGTAGTCTTCCTCGGACACATCTTCTCCAAAGACGGCCTAGCAGTGGATCCAGCGAAGATATAGGCAGTGGTGAACTGGGAGAGACCGAAGAACGTCACAGAAATTTGGAGTTTTCTTGGCTTGGCAGGCTACTACCGCAGATTCATCAAGAGCTTCTCTTCGATTTCAGCACCTTTGACCAAGCTGACAAGGAAGGATGTACCGTTCGTGTGGATAGATGCTTGTGAGAACGGCTTCCAAGAGCTGAAGGAGAGACTGACGACAGCACCGATCTTATCTTTACCTTCTGGTACAGGGGGTTTCGTTGTCTTCACCGATGCTTCAGGGACCGGTCTTGGTTGTGTTTTGATGCAGGAGGGCAAAGTCATTGCCTATGGATCATGCCAGCTGAAGGAACATGAGAAGAAGTATGCTACTCACGATCTAGAACTTACAGCAGTCATGTTTGCGCTAAAGATGTGGCGGCACTACCTCTATGGAGAGAAGTTCGAAGTCTATTCAGATCATCGCAGCTTGCAGTACCTGTTCACTCAGCATGATCTCAACAACCGTCAGAGGTGTTGGATGAAGTACATCAAGGATTATGACTTCCCTATCAAATACCACCCGGGTAAGGCGAACATTGTAGTAGATGCTTTGAGCAGGAATACCGCCCTAGTCAGTTTTCTAGCAGCAGAAGGTGTGTGGACCGATGTCTTCAGTGACTTGGATGTCCAGTTTCAGCCGCTCAGCGATAGAGTTATGCTTGCCACCATGTCCGCATGGGAACCAGAGTTGCTTGGAGAGGTCAAGGACAGTCAACGCAGCGATCCCAAGCTTGTCAGAGTGATCGAGCAGATTGACCAGAGGCCCGAGTTCAGGCTGATTGGAGGAGTGCTTTACTATCAGGACAGACTGTGTGTACCAGACGTCCAGGAGCTGAAGGACCAGATATTAGCAGATGCACACCACAACAGATATTCAATTCACCCGGGCAACACCAAGATGTACAGGAACCTGAGGAGCTACTACTGGTGGAACAACATGAAGAAAGAGATTGCAGGCTATGTGGCCAGATGTCTGACATGTCAGCAGATCAAGGCCGAGCACCAGAAGCCACCCGGGCTACTTCATCAGCTCGAGATACCTCAATGGAAGTGGGAGCATATTACCATGGATTTTATTGCAGGACTTCCAGCTACCCGGAGATGCAGTGATGGCATTTGGGTGATCGTGGATAAATTGACCAAGTCAGCTCACTTCTTGCCAGTGTCGATGAGAGCAGTACTTGACGTCCTTGCTAAGCTGTATGTGGATAGGATCGTCTCTTTGCATGGAGTTCCAGCTTCGATTGTTTCAGACAGAGACCCGCGGTTCACATCTCACTTCTGGGAGAGTCTACAGCAGGCCTTGGGTACCAAGTTGGGCGTCAGCACAGCCTACCATCCTCAGACAGACGGACAGACGGAGCGCACTAACCAGACTTTAGAGGATATGTTGCGAGCTTGTGTCTTGGATTACAAGGAGAACTGGGAGGATTCATTGCCACTCTGTGAGTTTGCCTACAACAACAGTTATCACTCGAGCATCAAGATGGCACCGTTCGAAGCGTTGTACGGCAGGAAGTGCAAGACCCCAGTCTGTTGGGAGGAAGTTGGTGTCAGGAGTTTCCATGGACCATCTATCATCGGCGACACCAGTGAAAAGATCCACCAGATAGTGGAGAACTTGAAGATTAGCCGCAGTCGACAGAAGAGCTATGCAGACAACCGGCGCAGACCACTTGAGTTTCAGAAGGGAGACCGTGTATTCTTAAAGGTTTCCCCAGCTCGGGGCACCCTCAAATTCGGCGAGAAGGGCAAGTTAGCATGAAGGTACATCGGACCCTTTGAGATCAAGACCAGGATCGGAGATGTCGCCTACAAACTTCAGTTGCCAGCAGAGTTATCAGGTGTGCACGACGTCTTCCACGTCTCGATGTTGAGGAAATATGTGGAGGACTGTCACGCCCCGAAACCGGGACCTGCAGCGAACCGATCTCGGGGTGCGAAATTTTGGAATAATTTGAAACTTTTTGTATAGTTCCCAAGATCCGCGTGAATGAGGATAATCACATCCCAACATAATCAGAGTGTATTTTTCGCGGAAGCTAACCAAGGTGTTACGACTCGGAATCCGTGGCCATCGGGTTCCGTGTCGTACGCAACCAATGTCATAAAGCCATCATAAACAGACTGGCATAAATCATAAATCACAATACACTGAGCTGGTAGTAACAAATCTATTATTTCCTATATTCAAATTACAATTAACAAGTGTCTTAATTACAAACCCAAAAGAAAAAGGCTGATAAAGCCATACAACAATATCCACTAAACAGAAATACTACCCCCAACATTTGATATACGAACTCTGGTGCCAAACTTGACATCTAGATGATATCAACGGGCAGCCTCTCACGTCAGACCGGCGGTCCCACCCGCCTCCTCTGATCAAACACCTACAAACAGAAAAGAGAAGGAACTGGCACCAAACAAAGAGGGTCAGACACGACGGTCTGGCAAGCAAATTAACAAATATATGAATGAAAGAGCATACATAAAACCAGGCGAAATCCTCGTAAAACCGAATAAACGGTCTAAACAATAATGACGATAAAACATGCTAAATCAATCGAAAGTCCAAACATAAATATCAAGACGAATAAACGAGCAATCTCTAAAGCATAAATGTCTCGAAAAGATAACCACCTAAGTAAGGCATTTAATAATTAGAAATACATTTAAAAACTGAAGAGTAGAAACAATACGATAAAGGTCGATATCGTAAACATTAAACAAATCAAAGCATAGAAAGCATAACCGACAATAATCATAAACTAAAGTAATATACTGATAAAACCTAGGCGACCACAAATAGCTAAATCCTCCTATTACCGAAGTAATAAGAGCAAACAAAGCGTAGCCACTGAACGTGGTACTAAACAAAGGATCGGAACCGTAGCCATATAAATGGGACCGGCAGATCAAAAGTATCAGAACCTTAGCCATACAAATGGGACCGGCAGATAATTACCGTTGCCATGGTCGGTACAAACAGAATCCAAGCTGCAGCTGGCGAACAAAGTAAAGATCCCAAGCCGGGTGATCAGCCCGACAAGGTGACCTAAGCCTAGTGGTGCCTTTAGTTTTCAAACTCGAACAGATACAAATCTAACATAATACTAATCCCTTTGGCTCAGGGGCTCGCACCACATAGCTCTGGCCCCGTCTTGCCTCGGGGTTTGTTTTCAAAATACTAATCTTAACAAATAATGGTCTCATCGAAGAAATCCCGAATGTGACAAACATACTCCAAATCTCTTTTCAAATCGAATCGGAGAAAACATACGAATAACTCGGGTAAACCGTTCAAATACGCATCAAGGTGATTTGTATAAAATCATACGGTCAATCCTTTCGAACGTGGAAAGCCACATGATTTTATAACAAATCATCGATGCTATTCGAATTAGTTCACCAAAGAATGCAAATACGAAATACAAATACAAATACATGATCTGACTTGAAATGGAATGGATAGTAGAGAATGACCTAATGACCTACCAAGGAACCATCTCAATGCACATTTAACCTTTAAACATTAATTAATAAAAAGTGCGTTTGATGCCAATGAAAATCCATAATATTTAAATGATAAAGTGCGCATTAAGACCCGAACGGTTTCCGGGTAATTTCACATACACTCATTCTCACATCATTCCCATTTCACAAATTTCCAAGTATCAAAGGTAATGTCAAAACCCTCGAAACAGGCCCATAGCTGGCCTTAAACCAAGTCCAAATAACCTACTCATTTAGCCCAAAATAGCCCCTTTAAACAAGGCCTAAATCATTATTAAAACAGTCCCAAGCACTAAGCTTGATTGGTCCGCGAAACACATTTCAAAACAGCCCAAAGTTAAACATTGATTGGCCCACCAAACACATTTCAAAAACAGCCCAAAGTTAAACATTGATTGGCCCACAAAACACATTTCAACAACAGCCCAAAGTTAAACATTGATTGGCCCACAAAACACATTTCAAAAACCACCCAAAACTGAACTTGAATTGCCCACAAACAAGCTTTAAAACAATCCACAACTGATCTTAAAAACGACCCAAAACTGATTTGAATCAGGCCCACAAACTGATTTTTAAACAGCCCAAAAACTGATTTTAATCAAGCCCAAAAACTGATTTTAATCAAGCCCAAACTGATTTGAATCAAGCCCACAAACAGATTTTTTAAACAGCCCAAAACTGACTTGAACCGGCCCAAAAACTGACTTGTAGAAAGCCCAAGGAAGCCCCACAAACTGGCCCACAAAATCCCCCAAAACAGGCCCAGACCCGAGCCCAGACCGAGCTGGGCTCGCTCGAGCGGACCCAGGCCCGCTCGAGCGGACCCAGACAGAAGCTGGGTCGCTCGAGCGACCCAGTGGGTCGCTCGAGCGGACCCAGACAGTGCCTGGTCCGCTCGAGCGACCCACTGGGTCGCTCGAGCGGACTGGGCCTGCCCAGTCCAGCCCGAGTCTGCACATCTTCCATTTCTTTGCATTTTTTTCTGATTCTTCTTTGATTATTTTGATTCCTTTCTTTCATACTGATTTCCATAAGTTGTTGGGCCCTTCCTTGACCTTCCAAACTCATCAAACCACCCACCACAATCAAATCAATTAATCCAAACACCCTACTTTGAAATCAAGGTCTTCTTCCATGGCTTTGAACCCAAACACTTAACATAAACTAACTTTCCAAATGATCAAAGTGGAAACAAACTTCCCATGCATTGTAAAGCAATAACATAAATTGAAATCAATGTAACAAGGGTTCATTCAATCAAAGTAAATCCATGATTAATAAAGGATTAGAACAACATGAGGAAAAATCATGAAACCCAACAAAACATGACAACATCATATTAATTGAAAATCCACTTTGGCCTTGGTCAAGAGAAGATGTAAAAACACTCCATGAAGTCCATTATGGCCTCAAGCTCCACAAATCATAAAATCCCCAAAATGGCTCAAGAAGAACCCTAGAAATCCTCATTTTCCAAGCTCCATGAAAACCCATTGCATGAATGATTAAAACACTCCAAATGAGAAGGAAACAAAGATTTAAAAGAAATGAAAAACATTGCTAACCTTGAGAAGTCCTAACAAAGAAGAGAGGCTTGGATGAGGGGTCTTCTCTAGCTCAATCATCTCAAAAATGGTGTCTAGGGGAAGCTTGAAGATGGGGAAGAAGAAGAGGAGCCCAAATCTCCATTCAGCATCAAAGGAGGAGGGATACATGAGGAGAGAGAAAGGGGGCTGGGAGAAACCCTAATCCCTCTTTGTTGCAGGAAATGAGAGGAGAATGGGGGAGACAAGAGAGGTCCATGGGTTTTATGAGAAAATGGGCTGGGCCCCATGGGCCCCAAGCTTACCAAAGCTGAAACTAAGGTTTGCGGGTCCCGAATGAAAACGACGAAGAAGAGAAAAACGATCGGCGAAATATCTACTTTCCAAAAAGTGTAATTTCCCCAATTTCTGAAATTTTCGAAATTCATGGACAGATTTAGTGAAAATGCCATTTTTGCCCTTTTTCCTCGAAAAACGTGATTTTTGAGCATCAAACCAAAATGATCAAAACATGAAAGTTGTTAAACTTCATAAAATAAGTTGAAATACACCAAATCCCAAATTTTTAGAAATCCGAAGTAATTTCCCATAAAAATACAGATCCTAAGGACCGGGTCAAACTAAAGTCAACGGTCTTCAAAATCTCCAAGGCAAGGAAAAATCCGGTCAAACTCAAATACGCGGTCAAACTAAATCAAATCTCGCTTAAAAAGTTAAACCACGATTAAAACAATGCTAAAAAAAAGGGTTGGGGTCGGGATCTTACATCCTCCCCCCCTTAGAATCCATTTGGTCCTCCAAATGGCTTAAACCAAATCGAAATCGAAAACCCAAAAAGACAAACGAAAACACTGACACCCTATGCTAGACCTCGGCGACTGAGAGACAACCTCTGACCACCAAACCTGACGTTGAGATGCACGGTCAACCACACTCTGATTCGGTTGAAGGCTTCACACTGCTTCCATATCTGCTTGAAAACAAACTTCTCTGACCAAACTGGTGTTCAGCGATTCTTCTAAGTACCCTTGGTGTCATCTGTCGTTCCTGCACTGAATCATTTCTTCTACTTAACTCGTCAGTCACTGTCAGTCCAAGAACTGCAAATTCTGTCTCTTTCTATCGGCTTTGGAATCATGTGCCTTAAATCCTACAAACTGTACACGGTGCTCTTGACGCTTGCCTCTTCAGATCTCATTCTTCAAGTCTTCTACCATCGACACCTGAAACTTTCAATCCCTGTCTTGAATGATGTTGATCCTCTCGTAGATCCAACTTTGTCTTCAACTGAACCAACACATCCTGACATCCATCCACCCTTCAATCCATACACCTCCAAACTCCAACCATAGGCTACTATCGCTCACTCCAATCAATGCAAAAACAAATCTTACAATTTGAAACATATTGACTAAAATAATTACTTAGCTAATTTTTATCATTTTAAAACACAGTGGCGACTAAACTTCCAAATCATCAAATAAAACTTAATAAATGAGGTTTTCCAAAGTTTTGAACATGAAACAACATTATTCATTTGAAATTATTTTAATGACTCAACAAATCCTTGAAATACTCAACAGCCTCAAATTAGGATTTTCAAAAATAAATCAATTTATGTAATGACCATACATTAAATTTTGTAAAAATCCATTCCAGCCAAACACATACAAAGTTTTTGAAATCCTTAAGGTTTTGAAATGTAAGTGTCAACATTTAAGAAAACTAAAACGAGAGCAATATTTCAAGATCATTGTAAAGTAATATCTTAAGGAGATTAGATAAAAATTCGAAACACAATCCTTATGGAAACAAAAATCATGCGACTCATGAAAAGAGTATAAAACATAGTTTTTAATTCAAAATAAGCCTCAAAGAAGAAACATAAATCCATTTTTAAACATTACAAGGATAAACCATAGATATTAATGAAAACATATCAAAGGTGAAAACATCAGGAAAAATCATTTTTAACTAAGAAATGAACATTCAAACCACCGAGATACTCCCTTGCTGAATCAACTACACCGGCTAAGCTACAAGTCACCAAAATTCTCAACCAAAACCATCCTTTTGCAGTCCTTCATCTCGGAAAGATAGTCTGAGTTCGCCCAAAATCCACCTTCACTTACCTTGGTGCATTGCATGACGATCTCCGATTAACTGAAAGGGGATCTTCAACTACTGCTCGAGTTCTACTTTGACTGGCAACTGCACATGTCTTCTCTTACTAACCACAATGAAGACGCTGAAGGTTGAAGGTCTGCTGATGTTTCTCCGAAAACAACATACTAACTCCACGAGGTTCTCAGTCTCCGACACAAGCAAAGATAAAAGACACTAGACAAGAGTATGGAGATTTCAAACTCTCCACCCTTAAGGAGGAAATTTGGCCATCCAAATCTCCTAACAACACGAACTAAAAGAAAAGACAAGCAAAAATCTCCGAACTAAAAGAAAAGCCGACTCAAATCCAACGAAACAAAGACACGGGAAAACAAATCGACACAATCTAACGAGTCCTCACCACACGTCTTAATGTCTCTAGAGTATTTTATTTCCTAGAAACTAACCAGCTCTGATACCAAACCTGTCACGCCCCGAAACCGGGACCTGCAGCGAACCGATCTCGGGGTGCGAAATTTTGGAATAATTTGAAACTTTTTGTATAGTTCCCAAGATCCGCGTGAATGAGGATAATCACATCCCAACATAATCAGAGTGTATTTTTCGCGGAAGCTAACCAAGGTGTTACGACTCGGAATCCGTGGCCATCGGGTTCCGTGTCGTACGCAACCAATGTCATAAAGCCATCATAAACAGACTGGCATAAATCATAAATCACAATACACTGAGCTGGTAGTAACAAATCTATTATTTCCTATATTCAAATTACAATTAACAAGTGTCTTAATTACAAACCCAAAAGAAAAAGGCTGATAAAGCCATACAACAATATCCACTAAACAGAATACTACCCCCAACATTTGATATACGAACTCTGGTGCCAAACTTGACATCTAGATGATATCAACGGGCAGCCTCTCACGTCAGACCGGCGGTCCCACCGCCTCCTCTGATCAAACACCTACAAACAGAAAAGAGAAGGAACTGGCACCAAACAAAGAGGGTCAGACACGACGGTCTGGCAAGCAAATTAACAAATAATATGAATGAAAGAGCATACATAAAACCAGGCGAAATCCTCGTAAAACCGAATAAACGGTCTAAACAATAATGACGATAAAACATGCTAAATCAATCGAAAGTCCAAACATAAATATCAAGACGAATAAACGAGCAATCTCTAAAGCATAAATGTCTCGAAAAGATAACCACCTAAGTAAGGCATTTAATAATTAGAAATACATTTAAAAACTGAAGAGTAGAAACAATACGATAAAGGTCGATATCGTAAACATTAAACAAATCAAAGCATAGAAAGCATAACCGACAATAATCATAAACTAAAGTAATATACTGATAAAACCTAGGCGACCACAAATAGCTAAATCCTCCTATTACCGAAGTAATAAGAGCAAACAAAGCGTAGCCACTGAACGTGGTACTAAACAAAGGATCGGAACCGTAGCCATATAAATGGGACCGGCAGATCAAAAGTATCAGAACCGTAGCCATACAAATGGGACCGGCAGATAATTACCGTTGCCATGGTCGGTACAAACAGAATCCAAGCTGCAGCTGGCGAACAAAGTAAAGATCCCAAGCCGGGTGATCAGCCCGACAAGGTGACCTAAGCCTAGTGGTGCCTTTAGTTTTCAAACTCGAACAGATACAAATCTAACATAATACTAATCCCTTTGGCTCAGGGGCTCGCACCACATAGCTCTGGCCCCGTCTTGCCTCGGGGTTTGTTTTCAAAATACTAATCTTAACAAATAATGGTCTCATCGAAGAAATCCCGAATGTGACAAACATACTCCAAATCTCTTTTCAAATCGAATCGGAGAAAACATACGAATAACTCGGGTAAACCGTTCAAATACGCATCAAGGTGATTTGTATAAAATCATACGGTCAATCCTTTCGAACGTGGAAAGCCACATGATTTTATAACAAATCATCGATGCTATTCGAATTAGTTCACCAAAGAATGCAAATACGAAATACAAATACAAATACATGATCTGACTTGAAATGGAATGGATAGTAGAGAATGACCTAATGACCTACCAAGGAACCATCTCAATGCACATTTAACCTTTAAACATTAATTAATAAAAAGTGCGTTTGATGCCAATGAAAATCCATAATATTTAAATGATAAAGTGCGCATTAAGACCCGAACGGTTCCGGGTAATTTCACATACACTCATTCTCACATCATTCCCATTTCACAAATTTCCAAGTATCAAAGGTAATGTCAAAACCCTCGAAAACAGGCCCATAGCTGGCCTTAAACCAAGTCCAAATAACCTACTCATTTAGCCCAAAATAGCCCCTTTAAACAAGGCCTAAATCATTATTAAAACAGTCCCAAGCACTAAGCTTGATTGGTCCGCGAAACACATTTCAAAACAGCCCAAAGTTAAACATTGATTGGCCCACCAAACACATTTCAAAAACAGCCCAAAGTTAAACATTGATTGGCCCACAAAACACATTTCAACAACAGCCCAAAGTTAAACATTGATTGGCCCACAAAACACATTTCAAAAAACCACCCAAACTGAACTTGAATTGCCCACAAACAAGCTTTAAAACAATCCACAACTGATCTTAAAAACGACCCAAAACTGATTTGAATCAGGCCCACAAACTGATTTTTAAACAGCCCAAAAACTGATTTTAATCAAGCCCAAAAACTGATTTTAATCAAGCCCAAACTGATTTGAATCAAGCCCACAAACAGATTTTTTAAACAGCCCAAAACTGACTTGAACCGGCCCAAAAACTGACTTGTAGAAAGCCCAAGGAAGCCCCACAAACTGGCCCACAAAATCCCCCAAAACAGGCCCAGACCCGAGCCCAGACCGAGCTGGGCTCGCTCGAGCGGACCCAGGCCCGCTCGAGCGGACCCAGACAGAAGCTGGGTCGCTCGAGCGACCCAGTGGGTCGCTCGAGCGGACCCAGACAGTGCCTGGTCCGCTCGAGCGACCCACTGGGTCGCTCGAGCGGACTGGGCCTGCCCAGTCCAGCCCGAGTCTGCACATCTTCCATTTCTTTGCATTTTTTCTGATTCTTCTTTGATTATTTTGATTCCTTTCTTTCATACTGATTTCCATAAGTTGTTGGGCCCTTCCTTGACCTTCCAAACTCATCAAACCACCCACCACAATCAAATCAATTAATCCAAACACCCTACTTTGAAATCAAGGTCTTCTTCCATGGCTTTGAACCCAAACACTTAACATAAAACTAACTTTCCAAATGATCAAAGTGGAAACAAACTTCCCATGCATTGTAAAGCAATAACATAAATTGAAATCAATGTAACAAGGGTTCATTCAATCAAAGTAAATCCATGATTAATAAAGGATTAGAACAACATGAGGAAAAATCATGAAACCCAACAAAAACATGACAACATCATATTAATTGAAAATCCACTTGCCTTGGTCAAGAGAAGATGTAAAAACACTCCATGAAGTCCACTTATGGCCTCAAGCTCCACAAATCATAAAATCCCCAAAATGGCTCAAGAAGAAACCCTAGAAATCCATCATTTTCCAAGCTCCATGAAAACCCATTGCATGAATGATTAAAACACTCCAAATGAGAAGGAAAACAAAGATTTAAAGAAATGAAAACCATTGCTAACCTTGAGAAGTCCTAACAAAGAAGAGAGGCTTGGATGAGGGGTCTTCTCTAGCTCAATCATCTCAAAAATGGTGTCTAGGGGAAGCTAGGAAGATGGGGAAGAAAGAAGAGGAGCCCAAATCTCCATTCAGCATCAAAGGAGGAGGGATACATGAGGAGAGAGAAAGGGGGCTGGGAGAAACCCTAATCCCTCT
>CM022955.1:37778463-37841961 GCA_012931725.1 Litsea cubeba | reverse complement strand
ATCTCGATCTCGCCGGTAAGGAGATATCAAGCTAGCAATGCAGATTAAACCAGCATCGGCGAAGAGCTTTGCTACTTCACCTAAAAAAATGCATAGTAGCTCAGTCATAGACAACAGGTATAACATATAACACGACCAACCAACACTACAATGACGTTGTTTGTCTTGCATGATGGTATTAGCTATTAAAACAGATTTTGCAGCAACAAACAGGAAGGGCTTGTTTGGTTCATGGAATTGAATTCCTAGGAATTCTAAGACTTTGTATTTCTATAACTGGTTAAAATATAAGAAGAAAAGGTATGAGCACTCATACAATCAAGTCTAGTCTCCACAGATATATAGCTTAACTTCAGAACCACTGTGTACAGAAACATACCAACTTACCGATCCTGCATATTTTATGTCCGATCTTCTGCTTTAAAACCAAGATCCTTGTTTAGCCCATGCATGTCTGACATTGTCTCCATCAAGGATGTAAGAAAGCTTTCCTTTATTATGCAGCTGTCGACTTAATGAACATGCCAATGTGTTTTTCCCTAAATAATTTGGACTTTGGGATAAAACATGGTAAACTAACATAATGTATTGAGTGTAATGAAGTGGTCAGGGAATCAGAGTGAAGGCATGCTCATGAGATGCAGTAAACCAGTGTCTATACATTCATGCCCTTAATAGTGGAGCCCTGCACGTGCAAGGCACGTGCACTGTCCAAACACTACCTATGTAAAAAAGAGAAGTTTAAACACTACCTATGTAACACAGACCAGTTTTAAATTTGATGTTTGTTTCCTTGTTGATGCCATTTTCTGAAAATCTACAAGAGTTCTCAGAATCTGAAAATGAATATGAAAATCATATCATAAAAGAGAAAAGTGACCAGCATAATTATTAGCAATAGTCCAAGCATATTTTACACTTCAAGGAACTTAGACAACTGGTAATAGTTTGCAACATGGAGAGACAAAGAACTAAGAACTACGGCAATAAATTTTAACCAACAATGCTTTCAACAATATCATGATTTCTCTCAATCAGATACAAAAAGATCCAACTCATTCAAACAAAATGATTCACCCTATCCTAGAACTCTACATAGACAATGAGCAAATCCACACTGATAGATTGAAATACTTAAGTATTTTAATTAAATAGGATGTAGATAAGAAATAAATGAGTCACAAGTAAGCATTCTTTATTAGAAAAAATCTAAAGAAATTATTCTTAAAAATATTTTCTCATATATTTGAAAACAAATAAGCACACACACAAATGTCAAAGTAAGGCAAGTTGCATCATACAATGAAAATACATGATCTAAAGAGAAATTTGATTCTCAAGAATATAAAAAGAGTCTTACAAAGTTCCCATCTTTGGTGAATTTGCAACACACACATCAATGTCTACCAAGTTCCCATCTTTAGTGAACTCGCAACATACACATCAGTGTCTATGAATACATTGTCAAAGCAAACTTCAATTGAAGTTTGAAAGACAATAGACAGTACAACAGGGCATCAATCGTCCAAATTTGAGTAATCTAAAAAAAAAAACGAAATTTTGCTTTGACAAAAAGAACAGCAAATAGATCATACCATTTATATATACATACTAAACAACACATAAAGAGTTAGAGGAATCTATCAAACTAAAAATTTAGGGGTTAAGCATACTCATATTGTAAATCTCTATATAGTAGTGGCTTCCATGTTAGTAAGCAGCTCAGAGCATGCCCAATGAGTCTTGTATTGTTGAACATGCATCCATCCACTTTAATATAATCAAGAAATACCTTAGACTTTATTTATTTGCTCGACCTAATAGAAAAGAATTAAAAACAAAAATAAATATAAAAGGTAAAGCGAGGTGATCATATACATCCAAATGTGAATATGCATTGTGATGTGTGAAGTTATTTATAGCTAATTTAAGGAGGATGTGGTATGGGTATTATTTGCCTTGCACCATCCTCGTGCTTATTAGATGCTGGTTCTTTAGGTCCCATTTCACAAGAACAAAAATAATAGTAGAATTCTATAATATTTATGAACTACTATTAAAAATGAGAAAGAGGAGAAAGCAATACATAATTCATCTTATTCCATAAATCTATGGCTACATATAATCAACAAATCTACTTGATTTCGAAACTTAATATATAACAACAACAATCCATGCACATCCTTTGAGCAAGCAGTGTGTGTGAGAGAGAGAGAGGCTTTATTTATTAATACAAATATGAGAAAAGAAGTATCTCTATACACCCATACAAATATGAGAAAAGCAGTATGTGTGTGAGAGAGAGGGTTAAGGGTTAGAACTGGTAAAGTCTAATGTGTCCTTGCTTTCTTGTGTCTACTTTTATTTCATTCTTTTTTCCTTTTTATTTTCTTGAAAAGGATTTTGTACATCGAGTTTTCCCCTAGTCGTTTTCCCCTTGTATAAGACTGACCACCTCGAAGCCAAATCTCTTCTAATTGACTTAAAACACACTTCGTAAAGCACCAACTGCTTAGGTGATAGCATTCATTAGAGGAGGATTATTTATCCAATCAAAAGAACACAATTAATAATAACAACCAGTACACACAATGCCTACAAAGTTTAAGAATAAACATCACAAATATTTCCCTTGGGAACAGTTTTCACACTTTGGAAATCTACCACAACATGAGCACAAGTTAATATTAAACCATCAGGATCTATGATTATTCCAGAACCATTGCCCTTACCCAGCATCATTCCATGAAATCCTGAAAGAACATTTTAGAAGTGGCAAACTATTCATAAAATGTGCAAATAAACACACATCGAAACATAAAACTTTCAAATAAAATAGCTTGAGAAACAGACTCACCTTATCATAGATATATTGACAACAGCCAGGACCAGCAGTGGCAGCAGCTGTAGCAATAGTCTCTCTACCAAAACACCGCTTACAACAACTTTCATGATTTCCAGCACTTTATTCAAATGAAGCAGAATCTGTAGCAAAGAGTCAAATTGTGTTCCCAAACCATGATAAGTGTTTGATGAGGAAGCATATAAATCATTACCCTAGGTTCTATTTCCCTTTGTATGCTAAGGACGCCATTTGTAAGACATGCTCATAATAATACACACATGCCATTTTTTTTCTCTCATCTGAATAAGTCGCATGAAAACTACATTAAAACAGTATAAGTCCACAAAAAGAAAGCAAAGTAAGAGGAAAAAAATAGAGCATGTGTTGAGTAGTTCAATCTCTTAAACAAGAACACAAAGAGAGAGTGTTTCATACATCTAAACACTCGATATGGAAAAAAAATAAAAAAATGTAATTCTATTTCACAATATCAATCCTCGTGCATAAAAGGACACAGAAAAAGATCTTACAATATGCAATTGGAATGGATGAATAGGATAAAACAGAATGAATGCAACTTGAAACAAAAAACAATATCTACTTGTCAATTAGAATTATGTTCACTTTATCCAAGCAAAAAAGCTAATCATATCAGAAAAGCAATAAGTAGTGCAGGATTCTTCATCCCATGCGTCTAGAATAGTAACTAAACGCTTTGGGCAAAACGTAAACATAGACAACCATAATAATGTTTGTAAAGAAACACAATTATAACTACTAAAATGAAAATCACCCACAAAAGGAAATGGCAGGTAGGAAAACAACGGAATGCAGATGTACACATTTAGGAGAAAATATTTTTAATTTCAGAAAGCTTTCTATAGTATTATTACCAGAACACTTCCAATAGATGTTCCATTTGCAGCCAGCCTCCTAAACATGACCATCATCAAACTAAGGAAAGATGAAGGGAGTTAGCATTTTTTCACAAGAAAAAAGAGAGATTGTCTGGTCTTCTAATGATAGTTGGCGCAGTAGATGGATTTGGTATTTCTGATGCATAATCAACTCTCCTAATATTATGTGAGAAAAGAGCAGTACATTAGATTACTTCTAGATTTAAGAGAATACACGGTAGTCCAATATATAATTCTTTCCCGTAAGACCAAAAACAAAGAGGCTAAAGAAAACTAAATAGAGGCATGGCCATATGAAAACCATAAACATATCCACAATGTTTTTTCAAATAGAATACTTAATTGGTCTGAATTTTTTTTTTACCATGCTGAAATATAATTTCCAATTTAATACTAATGAGTTTCACAGTAAAAGTAGTATTCTAACAAAATACTTAATTAAGAATAATGATATCCAGTATCCAAATACGCCACAAAGTTAAACTAAATCAATGTAGATAAAGTGATTAATTTGATTGTATCATCTGCACTATTTCAATCGATGGTGAATATCACTTTGAACAAAGTGATATTTGGGCATGTTCCCATTCACCGGAAGTGGGCCTCACACTGGACATCCACACTATACTTTGTGGTGCATTTAGATGTAGCAGATTGTTGCCCTTTAATTTAAAAAAAAAACTTATCTTTAAACAACAAATGGTTGATCTTCAAGTGTCAATACTTGCATTCCAATATGCTGGGTTACTGAATTTACTGAAAAACATCCTAGAAAATAAAAACAACTAAGAAACTAATAATAAATATAAAAAAAAAAACCAACTAAGCAGCATGTTTATTGATAATCATTTCCAAACAATTGGGCAGTTATTGGAATTGTGTGGGGAGATTTTCAGAGCTCCAGGATTACGCTAAATCACAGCCATCAGATGGGACTAAGCACTATTACGTGCCATCCGCGTGCCGCCCACGTGGCGTCAGACTCGCCTCGGCTACCAGCACGGGGGCCCCGGTCGAAGTCAGGCAGGTCCGGGCCGCTAGCGCCGAGCTCGGCTACCCCAGGTGCCCACCTCGGCTGAAAGCTCCACCTCGGCCGAAGGAACCGGGATGAAAGCCGAAGCAGGAAAGAATCTCCACTCGCGCCCTTCGCCCCCCACGTCATCAGACACGTGGAGGACTAGGGGCGCGAGCCAGTGAGACAGATGCGACATCCAGCCGTTCACAATCTTCGCCAGATGCCTGACAGGACGGCATCCAGCGGCTGAGGCCAAATCAGGGCACGGCCCGAGGATAGATCCGATGGTGCCCCTACCGCCAAAGGCACACAATCTGGCCCAACGTGACACGCATTCAATGCGATATGGGCCGATCCGACTGGCATTAAATGCAAAGCGGGCTGGATTGGACCGCATTAATTACTTTGTGGGTTGATCATGACTTCCCTGTCGAGTCATGGGACCCGCGCCAAGATATCATCCAAAGATACGACCTAAGCCTCTATAAATAGAGCCTCGTTCCACATGCAAGGTACGCACAATCCAACAGAAAGAGCCGTTACTCTGTCTCTCTTCTTCCTCTCCTTCCTTTGTTCCAGTTCATTCACTGACTTTGGCATCGGAGAGCCTTGCGCCGCCTAGGCCAGGGTCCTCTGACCGTTTGCTCTCCCCTTTCAGGCTTTCGGGCGGCACCTAATCTTCATCACCTTGGATAAGTCCTCTAAGGCACCCTAGTTATTGTGGGTCATTAATTTTTGCACCTACAATTGGCGCCGTCTGTGGGAAAGTAATATCCCAACCTTCCCAACCTTCTCAATCATCCCAGAAATCATGCCTCCGAAAGCTAGGAAGGGCGGAGAATCCTCGAGAGCAATGCTCGAGTAGCCAGCACCGTCGGCGGACGCCCCTCCTCAAGGGCGGTCCCGAACGGTGCATGGCACATCTGTAGGCGAGGGCCGCCTAGGCTCGCAGCTCTACGTCGAGGTCCCCCTCCAACAGGGACTCGATGCCTCGCTCTCAGCAGACGAAGTCACGCCACCCCGACGCGACGAGCGTCGACATGAGCGTCCTCGCAAAGATAAAGCCGTGGCCGTAGAAGAAACACGCCGCGCTCAACCTCCTGCCACTGGAGGAGTTGTCGCAGCTCAAAATGCTCTCCTCCAGAAGCAGGAGCAGCTAATCTGTGAGCTCCAGCAGCAGCTGAGGGCAGCGTAAACTGCCTCGTTGAGGCAGGCCTCGATCCTCAGGGCAAGAGGAGGGACGCCCAGAGCAGGGTAGCCCGGCCTCCTCGTGAGGATCTGAGAAACCATCTGGACCACAAGCGAAGCCAGATCCATGATGAAGGCTCAAGCAACAGCCGAAGTCATCGTAGCCGCGATGGCCGAGCCCATAGCCATCACAGCCCGAACCACTCCAGGCGAAGACCAAGAGTGCCGACACCAGAAAAGGACGACGAGCAGGAGCGATTCGACAAACGCATCAGGTTGGCTCTTCAGCGAAACCTGGACGTGCGGGACCATAAACAAATCTGTGGCCATACCGATCTGGGGGCCTCACCCTTCACGAGAGACATCGAACGGACTCCCTTGCCCAAGAAGTTCTCTGTCCCGCGGTTCGTCCCTTACGACGGACTGTCTGACCCATCCGCTCACCTCCGACACTTCTCCCAGAAGATGTCCATCTGGGGAAACGAGGGCCACCTCAACTGCAAAATCTTCTCCTCCAGTTTGGGTGACCTCCCCCTGAAGTTGTTCTGTGCTCTCCCCGAAAAGTCAGTTTCGAGCTGGAAGGAGCTCCAGCTCTCCTTCCTGAAAAAGTTCCAAGCCTACAGCGTCGTTCCCAAGACAGAGGGGGACATCCTCGCCCTAAAAATGAAGCAGGGCGAGAGCCTCGCCAAGTTCGCCCAACGATTCTGGGCGGTTTACAGCCAGGTCGAGGGCACCAGGGAGGAAATAGCAATCTTTGCTTTCCAACATGCCCTGGTCCCCGGACATGACCTCCGGAAGGACCTGGTCGGAGACCCCCCAGAATCCATGCCGGCGTTGATGTCCCGGATAAAGCGCTTTGTCGCCCGAGAGGAAGATGAAATCCGGGCCCGGGAAGAGGACGAAAGCCCGGAGCCCGAGCAGAAGAGCAGCCAGCCTCGGCAGAAGAGGCGTGAGGCCTTCCAGAAGCAGGAAGCCCAAGCAGGCCTGGGACGCGAATTCGGCGAAGCCTACGTCGTCCAGATCTGGGGCACCTGGAGGCCCAGACCTCCCCACCAACGCCAGTCAGGGCGTCAATGTCGTCTTCAAGGAGCCGATATACCAGATCATGAACAAAATAAAGACCAAGCCATTCTTCAAGTGGCCTCCGCCCTTGAAGAACGAGCCCACCTCCGGCAGCCGAAGCAAGCTCTACTGCTCCTACCATAAAGGTAACGGGCACAAGACCGAGGAGTGCAAGTCTCTGAAGTGGTACCTGGAGAGGCTAGCCGGCGAAGGCCGCATTCCAGAGTTCGTCAAGGCAGGAGATGCCGGCGGCAGCGAGGGCCGAGTTCACCAGAGCACGGCTCGGGATCCAGACAGCGAGGATTCCGAAAAAATCATTAACGTGATCCACCTGGCGTCCTTAGTTCCCTCTCCCTCGCCTCGCGGAGGCTCGCAGGCCCGTGCCGAGGCCAGGCGGGCATCGCACAGGAAGGAGGTGATGAAAGCCGAGCTCGGACCGGCATCCAAAAGAGCTCGCCGCGACCGACCTGCGATCTCATTCTCAGACAAAGATCTAGAGGGAATCCAGCTTCCCCACAACGACCCCCTGCTCCTCACGATGAAGCTAAGGGACTTTACCGTGAAGAGGATCCTCGTCGACTCCGGCAGCTCTTCCAAGGTCCTCTACTACGAGTGCTTCAAAAAAATGAACCTCTCGGAAGCAGACCTCATGGAAGTCCGTGCACCCTTGCTAGGGTTATCCGCCAGGCCAGTCTATCCCAAGGGTAGGATCACCCTGGAAACCCGAGTCGGCGGAGCCTCCGTGTTGGCCGACTTCCTGGTCGTGGACGCCCCTTCTCCTTACAACGTCATCTTGGGCAGAACGTGGCTCCACAAATTGGAAGCGGTCCCTTCTTCCCTCCACCAGAAGCTGAAGTTCGTATTCGAGAGCAAGGAGGGCAAGATGGAAGTGGTCACAGTGGAGGGAGATCAGCAGCAAGCTAGGCAGTGCAATGCTGGCCGCGGTCCCAGCAGAGAAAGAGCCAGAGCGCGTCAACCTCGCCGAATTCGAGAAAGGGCTAGATGAAATCGGAACGGGATCCCGATAAGAAAAGTATTGAGGATCTGGCCGAGGTCAGGCTAGACTCGGCGGACCCAGATAGGTTCTTCCTGATCGGCACTCAGTTGCCAGACGAGGAGAGAGCCGAACTCTCAAGGTTTCTGATGCAGAACGTCGATGTCTTCGCTTGGAGCCCAAGCGAAATGCCTGGGGTCGACCCCGAGGTCATGTGCCACAAGCTAAATGTGGACCCCAACCACAAGCCAGTAGTGCAAAGGGCCCAAAGGACAGGGCTTTAGCAGACAGACGCGGTCGTCGAAGAGGTCGACAAACTGCTGAAGGCAGGAGCCATCCGGGAAGTCCAGTACCCGGTCTGGCTGGCTAATACGGTGGTGGTTAAAAAGAAAACTGGTAAATGGAGGGTGTGTGTAGACTTCACAGACTTGAACAGGGCCCGCCCTAAAGATAGTTTCCCCCTTCCAAAGATTGATCAAATGATCGACGCCAACAGCTGGCCATGCACCGAATGAGCTTCCTCGACGCCTATAGAGGCTACCACCAGATTCCACTACACGAGCCTGACGAGGAGAAAACGTCATTCATAACCCCCCGCGGCACTTACTGCTACAAGGTGATGCCCTTCGGGCTAAAGGAACGCGGGGCGGCCTCGTAACAAAGATGTCCAAGCTCAGCTCGGCCGAACGGTGGAAAGTGTACATCGACGACATGGTCGCAAATCAGTGCACTCCAGCGACACCTGGCGGAATCTCGGCCAAGTCTTCGGAACCCTTCGCAACGTTCAACCTCAAGCTCACGCTTCCAAGTGCGCCTTCGGCGTAGCCTCTGGTAAGTTCCTCGGCAGCTTGGTAACGCGGAGGGGGATAGAGGCCAATCCAGACCAGATCACCGCGATCCAGGGCATCCTGAGCCCCTCTACCACGAAATAAGTCCAGAAGCTCACAGGAATGGCTGCAGGCACTCAATCGCTTCATTAGCCGGTCATCAGATGAGTGCAGGCCTTTCTTTTCAGCTTCTAAGGAAAAAATGTAAAATTCCAGTGGACTCCTGTGTGCGACCAGGCGTTGGCCGCGCTCAAAACCTATCTGTCATCACCACCCTTACTATCCACCCCCAACTCGGGGGGATGTTTTGTATTTATATCTTGCGGTCTCGGATCACGCAGTGAGCTCCGTCCCTCATCAGGGAGGACGAGGGAATCAAAAACCAATTTATTACACGAGTAAGACTCTGGCTTGATACCAAGAACCAGATACCTTTTATTGGAGAAGCTCGCTCTGGCTCTCGTCAGTGCCTCCCGCAAACTCCCATTATTTCAATCCCACTCCATTGTGGTGATCACGGAGCACCCACTCCGTTCTATATATTTCAGAAGGCTGACTTTTTAGGGCGGAATATCAAAGTGGGCATTGAACTTGGGGCAGTATGATAATACAGTACCGTCCCCGAACTGCGATCAAAGCCCAGATTCTGGCAGACTTCATCTTCGAATTCATCTCGCCAAACTCGGCTCCAACCCAGCTCGGCACGGAATTGGGGGGCATAGGGTAGGAGCCCGAAGTGACCGAGGTCGAACAGTCTCCCACCTCAACATGGAAGATCTTTGTCGACGGTTCGTCCACCTCCAAGAGAGCTAGCACCGGCATTGTCCTCCAATCGCCAGAGGGTCTGGTCATAGAGCAGGCCTTCACCTTGGACTTCAAAGTAACAAACAATGAGGCAGAGTATGAAGCACTGATAGCAGGATTGAACAGCTCCCAAATCCTCAGAGCCCAGCACCTGGTGATCTTCAGCAATTCCCAACTGGTAACCAGCCAGCTCGCCGGAGACTACCAGGCCAGGGACGAAAGGATGGCGGCCTACTTAGCCCTCGCGAAAAAACTGCTGTCTCATTTCCAGAAGCCGAGGTCAGGCAGATATCCCGAGAGACCAACAAGCACGCTGACGCGCTTGCCAGCCTAGCTTCCGCTGTCGAAGACGGAAAGAAAAGGAACCGTCGAGGTTGGGTCGATATCAAGATCAAGCTTAGAACTCCATTCATCTCGGCTAATCCTCTGTGCTGACCTCGGCCCAAGCTGGATGGATCCGATCATCGCTCACTTGAAGGACGATCAGCTCCCCGAGGACAAGACTGAAGCCCACCGAATCAGACTCAAGGCAGCTCGATTCTGGCTCTCTCCCGAAGGCAAACTCTACAGGAAATCCTTCACAGGTCCATACCTCCAATGCGTCCACCCGAGCAAGGTGGACAACTTCCTGTATGAGATCCACGAAGGAATCTGTGGCAGTCACATAGGAGGTCGATCGCTGGCCTATAGGGCTATAAGCCAAGATTACTAGTGGCCCTAAATGCAGAAGGACGCGCAGGTGTACGCCAGGAAATGCGAGAAGTGCCAGAAGTTCTCCCACTCTCTCCATCAGCCAGCACAAGATCTGAGTCCCCTCTCTAGTCCATGGCCCTTCGCTCAATGGGGCCTGGACATTGTAGGGCCTCTCCACTAAGCTCCAGGGAACAAGAGATGGCTGATAGTTGCCACGGATTACTTCACAAAATGGATAGAAGCTGAGCCGTTGTCCTCCATCACGGACAGGGATTCCAGGAACTTCATTTGGAAAAACATCCTAACGAGGTTCGGCATCCCCACGACCCTGATTTCGGACAACGGGACTCAGTTCGACTCCAAATCCTTCAAAGACTTCCGCCAAGAGCACGGCATCAGAAACCGTTACTTTACTCCGGCATATCCACAGAGCAATGGCCAGGCCGAAATCTCTAACAAAGTGGTCCTGGACGGCCTGAAGAAGCGACTGGACAAGGCAAAGGGAAGATGGGTAGAGGAGCTTCCGAGCGTGCTATGGGCATACAGAACGGCTCCAAGACGTTCCACCTCGGCGACACCTTTCTTTCTGGCCTACGGGATGGAGGCGGTCATTCCTTTAGAAATCGGCCTACCCACCCTGAGGACAGAGCTGGTCGACCAAGGCCAAAATGAGACGAACCTGGCAATGGAGCTGGACCTGGCAGACGAGCGCCGAGAAGCAGCAGCCCTGCGACTGACCGACTATCAGCAGCGGCTGGCCAGGGCATACAATCAAAAAGTTAGAGAAAGAAGCTTCTCCGTGGGAGAGCTGGTTCTAAAAAAGACCATGCCAGCTGACAAAGAACCAAACGAAGGGAAGCTGGCCCCAAACTGGCACGGCCCGTTCAGGGTAGTCTCACTGGCAGGAAGATCATCCTACAAGCTCGAGGACTTAGAGGGCAAGCCACTGCCGAGGCCATGGAATGCATCCCACTTAAAGAAGTTCTATTTCTAAAGATATAATGAGTCTCAGAATCAATGAAAGTAGCTTTTGCCCTGTCATCAATCTGTCACCTCTCTTTGACTGACTCCGGCAGCTTTGGGTCTACCGCCCTGGAAAAGGCTTCGAGTTCAAACACAGTCGTTTCCTAAAGCCCTGGGTCTACCGCCCTGGAAAAGGCTTCGAGTTCAAACACTCAGTCGTTTCCTAAAGCCCTGGGTCTACCGCCCTGGAAAAGGCTTCGAGTTCAAACACTCAGTCGTTTCCTAAAGCCCTGGGACTACCGCCCTGGAAAAGGCTTCGAGTTCAAATACTCAGTCGTTTCCTAAAGCCCTGGGTCTACCGCCCTGGAAAAGGCTTCGAGTTCGAACACTCAGTCGTTTCCTAAAGTTCCGGGTTTATACACCCCTCGAGACCGTTGCCGAACTCATGCTCACACAGCCGGGACCAACGAGATTCTAGGTCCACCTCGGTGCAAGGCAGTTCGTCTCGGCCAATGCTAGTCCACTTCAGCCAGTTCCGGGTTTATACACCCCTCGAGACCGTTGCCGAACTCATGCTCACACAGCCGAGACCAACGGGATTCTGGGTCTCGGCCAATGCTAGTCCATTTCGGCCAAGGTCAGTTTTTAAGAAGGGAAGAGCAGTGCAAGCACTGAAGTGTAAAAAAGCAGCACAAAAATACAAGTGTTACAAAACAGTGCGATAAAAGTAAGAAAGAATACAAAAACACTGTACACGGATTGTGTGATCGCAAAACTCGTCCTTTTTATTCATTGTAATTACTTCATTACAAGGGTTACAGAAAAGAGAACAAAGCACAGAAAGGAGGCTCGCAGTCCTCTAAAAGCAGAAAAAGAAATAAAGACTGGGAGGCTCTGATCTTCACCGACTCTTCAGGATGCAAGCTCGAAGACTCCGGTCCGCTGTTTGGAGGCTTTGAGGGACTCTGAATTCCACCGAGCTCTACAATACACTTTGGTTGGTCAGACCAAAGCATTCAAGAGCCCCTCCAGTTCGGAGGCCCTGGACCTCGCTGAGCTCTTCAACACCCTACGGTCAGTGAGACCAAAGTTTGAAGAACCCCTCGGTCCAGCGGGGCCTCGATCCTACCCTCCGCTCGGCGGTCTTGATATACCACAAGGAGCGCGTTCCCACGCAGGACCCTGCAGGACCGCCAAACGCGGAGGGCGCCACCAACCCATAGTTGCAGAAGACTCCCATGCAACCGGACCGGGGAGGGTTGGCCGTGGACCCGCATTCAGAGAGCGCGTGGTCCACGAGGAACACTTTCAGAGAGCGTGCAGACCACGACGGACTTCCCCCCTCAGAGAGAGCCGTCCTCAGGCGCAGGGGTTCCCCCCCGGATCGAATATTTCTAAAGGTCTACCAGACATGGCTGCCAAAGCAATAAACAGAAGAAGACGGGCTCCTATGTCTATGTGAATTAAGCTATCCTAATTTCTTTTCTTTTCCTCTCCCATGGCGAGCCTACCACCTCTACTTATAGGAGGAAGAAGGGCCTGGTCTCTGAGGGAAGTTATGAGGCGAAGTCTCCCATGCGTTACGCGGGAAGCACGTCTCCCTGTATGATGGCCAGCGATCCCTATGGCGCCACGTGGAGCCGTTCGCCCGTTTTCCTCATCGGCCGTATCGCCATGCTTATTGCTATTTATGGTCTCCAGAATATGGAGAATCGGCACAGATAGCTATGAAGACCGTTCGACTCTCTCTGACTCGAGGGTCGCGCATCACATAAAAGGCATTCAATACCACACTCAGAAACAAAGAGAAGTAAAGGAGCTCTATTCTCATTAAAAGCGAAGGATGATTACAGGGCTGAAAGCAATACATATAAAAGGCCAAAAGCAAGAAGAGGCGCGACTACTGTGGCTTCGGCGACTCCACCAGGTCGATCACCTTATCTGATGGACCAGCGGCATCGGCCGCGACCGGAACCTCGCTTGGAGTGTCGCCGGCAGTAGAGGCTTTGACCAGTACCTCACCCAAAGCGGGGGCAGAAGAGGCCTCGCCTTGAGGCATGGCCGAAGCATTGCTGGTGACCGGGGCGTCGCTCGGGGCCGGGGCAGCCGGGGCAGCATCCGAGGTAGGGTCAGCTGCGGGGGCAGGAGTAGAGCTCGGCTCAGGAGCTGGGTCCGAGTACTTCGGCAGATTCCGATAGACCGGGTGGTCCTCGGGAGCCCCCGCGCGCCTCAGCGCGGCCAAGCACCCTTCCTCGAACAAGATTGGAGGTAATTTCCTCCACCTGCCTCTCGTACTCTTCGGTGGCCTGGTCCACCCCCCTTTGGAAAGAAGACTGCGCTTCAGACAGCAAGGAAGCCTTCTCTTTCTTCAGCTCGGCATTCCCCGACTTAAGCTTCTCAATTTCGGCGCGCCCAGCCAGCACTTCACCGCGCAGCTTCGTCGCCTCAGCCGCCGATTCAGACCTCGACCTGGCTAGTTCAGACTCAAGCTCGGCGATCCTCTTGGTCTTCGTCCAGATGTCACCCTTCAGTTGGTGAGCCTGCGATGTGAGGTCGGCAGCGTTGGCCAAGGCCGCCTCCAGCTGGGTAGTCGACTCGGCGCTGCTCTTCCTCAGCCCTTCCAGCTCTTTCTTTAACCTCTCCCCCTCAGACTCTAGCTGGGCAACCTTTGCGACATTCCTGTCACTCCTCTCCATCACAGTCAGGAGCCTTTGCACGTTCTACAAAAAGAGAAAGTATGTCAAACAAAAGGAGCCAAGCTGAGGCACTTGAAGAAAAGCATTGAAGATACTCACCAGAAGATTAGCCTGGATCGACGAAACCATCAGGTTCTCATCGTCGTACCTCCCGTGCAATTCCATGTCTCGCGGCAAGGCACAGGCTTTTGCGAGGGCTCCAATGACGTTGGCGTTCCCCAACAGCCAGTCCTCGACGTTTAGAGGCTTCCCAGGCTGCGTCTCCATCCTGGGTCTCCATGCCGCAGGGGCAGCTCGAGGTCCGGAGGCCGGTCCGGATCCTTGCCCCACCGAGATGGTGAGCTCGCGTGCCGCCCCGCTGGCCGGCGCACTCTTCTCAGACGGAGCCTTGACTCCGGGGGCCCGCACAGGAGTTTTACCCTTCGGAGGCTGTTCAACCCCCGAGTCCTTCTCCCCCACCTTGGACTTCTTCCTGGGCGGGGACCCCTCCCTCGGGCGATCCGGCGAGCGTCGCCGCACTCCCTCGCTCGGAGCGGGGGCAGGAGCAGAAGTGGCACCGACACCCCCCGAGCCCGAAGCCGCGCGGGTGCTGGCGGACGATGGTGTCGCAGAGGAGGAAGATCTCTGCCTGAACTTGGCCGCCAGATCCTTGACACCGGCCGCCCTTGAACCTTCCTCCATTCCTTCTTCCCAGCCGGACGAATAGGCGTCCACTACCTCCGTCAGATTCGGCAGTTCCGAACTAGAGGTGGATGCCTCAGCGCCGGACGCGGCCCGGCTTGCGGCAAGATCGTTCAAAGGGACCCCGGCGGGCACGGCAACGGTAACAGCAGGATGATCAGGTTGCGCCTCATCCTCCGGGGCTGCTCCGATTCTCCTATAGTGGCCACGGTACCTCGGCGTGTACCCTAGCAGTTTCCAGGCCGATCTGGTCTCGTGCCCCTTGTATCTTTCGACCTTGTTAAGGTCGTCAACGTTCCTCCTCCAGCCTTCGCTCGCAGCCCGGCGTCGCCTCGCACCCAGTTCTGCACCACAAACAAAAAGAGTGTCAGCTCGGCATTGTCAAAATCAAGCAAAACAAACAGAGAAAAAAAGCAGTGTTTACTTGGGACAGTCCCGGGGCGACGAGGGACCATCAGCCTCCTGCTCTTGCCGGCGCCGAATTCCCAGTCCCCCGACACACAGAAGAGATCTTCCTCGGCGTTCTTACTAGAATCCTCCAAGGCCAGGACGAAGCCTCTTCGTTGCTGCTTCACCCGGAGATAGTACTTTCCTTCCCCAGCCTTGCAGATATCATAGGTGTCCTCGATGTCATGGACACCCAGGTTGGTCCCCAGGATCTCGTTCAGCTTCGCCGTGCCCATAATGACTTTGTAGCCATTGGGCATCAGCTGGCACGGGGTAATAGACCCGGCGCTAAGGCAAGCCCCTAAGTAGGGGGTGCAGAGGGAATCTGACCCCGCCCTCGATCACGGAGATCAAAGGGAATGGCATCCAGCCGCCGGAAAAGCGACGCGCGGCATAGTCAATGGGATCCGCCGGCTTGAGGCGGACTCCCTCCGGGATACTGTAAGTGGCCCTAAACCTAGCTATGCCCTCGTCAGTATCTAACCGAAACCTAGGGGTGCCCATGTCTAAAGGGGGAAAACGGCGGAGTTAAACCCTAGAAGTCGAGAAACCCTAAAGAAAGAAAAAACCAGACAGAGGCACGAAGTTACTTACAGAGATGAAAAGGCAAGTCAAGGACAGGTCCGGGCGTGTCCTACGGTCGTCCTCGCTAGACAGATCTCGAGCAGCGGAGCAGAAATCGAAGGTGAAGGCGAAGGCAAAAAGAAATCAGAAACAAGAAAGAAAGAAGACGACCCTATTTATGGAAAGGGAACCCTCATTGCTCGCCACTTTCGAATTCGAAGGGACGGATTTCGCAATCCGCGCCCGTTCCATCAATGAGACAACGCAATCAGTAGAGGAGCTACACGTGTAACCGTCGGTTCGCTTCTCAGAACGGGCAGGGCAGAGCATTTATTGCTTCAGAAAAGTTGAAGCGACACCAGGCAATGATCGCCGCATCCCCAGACAGATTTTCTAGCTTTCGACCACTAAAGGCTAGGACGCTTAAGAGGTCAAAAGCTAGGGGGCAATTGTGTGGGGAGATTTCCAGAGCTCCAAGATTACGCTAAATCACAGCCATCAGATGGGACTAAGCACTATTACGTGCCATCTGCGTGCCGCCCACGTGGCGTCAGACTCGCCTCGGCTACCAGCACGGGGGCCCCGACCGAAGTCAGGCAGGTCCGGGCCGCTAGCGCCGAGCTCGGCTACCCCAGGTACCCACCTCGGCTGAAAGCTCCACCTCGGCCGAAGGAACCGGGATGAAAGCCGAAGCAGGAAAGAATCTCCACTCGCGCCCTTCGCCCCCCACGTCATCAGACACGTGGAGGAATAGGGACGCGAGCCAGTGAGACAGATGCGACATCCAGCCGTTCACAATCTTCGCCAGATCCCTGACAGGACGGCATCCAGCGGCTGAGGCCAAATCAGGGCACGGCCCGAGGATAGATCCGATGGTGCCCCTACCGCCAAAGGCGCCCAACACAATCTGGCCCAACGTGACACGCATTCAATGCGATATGGGCCGATCCGACTGGCATTAAATGCAAAGCGGGCAGGATTGGACCGCATTAATTACTTTGTGGGCTGATCATGACTTCCCTGTCGAGTCATGGGACCCGCGCCAAGATATCATCCAAAGATACGACCCAAGCCTCTATAAATAGAGCCTCGTTCCACATGCAAGGTACGCACAATCCAACAGAAAGATCCGTTACTCTGTCTCTCTTCTTCCTCTCCTTCCTTTGTTCCAGTTCATTCACTGACTTTGGCATCGGAGAGCCTTGCGCCGCCTAGGCCAGGGTCCTCTGACCGTTTGCTCTCCCCTTTTAGGCTTTCGGGCGGCACCTAATCTTCATCACCTTAGATAAGTCCTCTAAGGCACCCTAGTTATTGTAGGTCATTATTTTCTGCACCTACAGGAATAATCCATCAACATCAAGATACAAATTACAAAAACCCTGAAATTCTAAAATTCTGAACATGCAAACAAAGATAATACAAAATGGAAAGGCTATTGACATAAATTACATGAAACCCTTTACCTCTTAATTCTCTCATCCTTCCACACGACACATATAAGATTGGAATTTCCATCCCCAATGTAAATCGTGAGTGCCGTCCAGGCAAGATAAAGAGTGCCATGTTTGCACCTCGAACAGAGGAAGGCATTTTCACCAAAGCCCCAATCTAAAAAAAACTCCAATATGAGAAACCCTAACCTCAAAAAAAATCTCCAATAGGAGAAACGGGGAGTTATGACCAGGAGGACGTACAGCTGTCCAAGGTGAGGACGGAGCCATCGAGGAGGCTGAGAACGTCAGGTGGTGGCACGCTGGATTCACCGGATTTGGGGGTGTTGCACGCTGTGGGAGATGGGAAAAGGAGGGAGGATGAGCCTATCGAGATTCTTGAAGAAGTGAATGGGTCCGGCGATGGAGCAGAGAGATGGGTCGAGATAGGTCTGGCGATGGAGCAGAGAGAACCTGCTGAAGGGGGGTGGACGCTGCCTGAGAGAGAGAATCCAGGAAGAGGAAGAGAGGGATGGGAGAGAGCGAGAGAGGGATGGGGATGAGCGATTGAGAGAGAGAGCTTGAGAGGGATGATGGAATCGAAATAAAATGGGACATTAATATTAGAGGGGAGGGAATAAAATGTAGGCGCCAAAGAAAAAGGGCGTTTGGCGGGGGATAGAATGTAACCTTTGACGGCGAAAAATAAGAACGCCTAGGAAACTGTGAAATTTTCCGACGAAATCAAAAAATACGCCCGAAAAAATAGATATTTGCCGGCGAAAATTAAAAAATGCCGGGAGAAATAAGACATTTGCCGGCGAATAAGTTTCTCCGGCAAAATTGTACTATTCCCGGCGCAAAATCATTTTTCGCCGGGAAAAATTATACTTTTGCCGGCGTTTTCTTATTACGCCGGGGAAAAACGCCGGGAAATGTGTAGTTTCTTGTAGTGTGATGAGATGTTTTAGAGGCAAATCTCATCTTCATTTTCATCTTTTTTTTTCTTGATTTCTTGAAGTGAATTTACTTGATCTTTTAATCTAAGAATTGGGTTACTTTTTTTTCTTGAAATGATTTTTGTTGCATTTGTATTGAGAAAAAGAAGAAATAGAAATTACATAGGCTCATGGAGCCCTGAAAGAGGGGGGAAAGAACCAAAAGAAGACCAAAATAGGAAATTTAAAGAGGTAAGTAATCAAAGCACTACTTACATGTGTGATGTGTCTGGAATATGATGAATTCACAAAAAAAAAAGAAAAGAAAAGAAACAAGGTGGTAAGAGACCAAAGTTGGTTGCTTTGAAAAGGCTTGGTGATTTTCTTAAGGGAGAGGAAAAGGGTTTCTTGAAGTTGAACCCTGATTCTGTTAAGAGAATGCCTTGAATCGTTGATAGAGCTTCATTCCTAACTTTCCAAAGGTAGTAGATTGCACTGATAAAAATGGAGGCTACATGTTTAGAAGCTGCCGCATCACACCTTTTAGATAAGTTCTTCCAAATGGCGGTTGCAGAAAGTTGTTGAGGAGGCTGACTTTTGAGTAGCTGGAATAACCATATCCAAAGAGATTATGCAAGATTGTAGTTGAAGAAGAGGTGGGAAGCGGAGTCTTCCCCTTGGCAACAAAGTCTGCATCTTGAAGCTAGAGAAATCCCCAAACATTGCAAACGTTCCTGAGTTGGGATTTTATTGAGCATCAAACGCCAACCAATATTGTAGGAAATTCAAGGGGGATTAATGTAATTCCAAATAAGATTTGACCATATTAGTTTAATGGCTTCTGACCGAATGGCATGCCAGGCTGATTTGAGGGAGAGTGTTATGCCAAAAGGTCACTTGACGGCACTTGACAGAAAATTCTGTCAGGACTGAGACAGTGAGGCACCTCGCTATAGCGAGCGTGACGGACCTTGCTCAGTCCGATCCGATTAGAACTCTATTAAGAGTTTGAAAAGGGACTTCTCTTCTGAATGGTTTATAACTAGAAGTCTTGTGCACGAATTTGGGCCTATAAATTGGGTGATTCTCTCAACCCAAAAATACAGCACAAGAAGTAAAATTGTCTCTCTTAATCTGAGATTAGAATAGCCTAAGAGAGATTCTCTTGTTTCTCTAGAGCCATTGAAAGATTATTCTGAATGGCTGCTCTAGAAGGTTTTGTTGCTTCTACTCTCTTGTAGAAGATTGATCATCTTAGTGGACGAGGTGCGAGGAGATCCAGTAAGGAGAACGGTGCACGGTGGAAGTCGTGTTAGTGGATTCTGTGCAAGAATAACTATGGTCCTTAGGTCGAGATACAGACTGAGGTAAACGATCCTGTGAGTATATCTTGTAATTGTTCGTAAAATCTTGATTTCTAGATCCTAGTTTTTCTCCCTCGAATGGGTTTCCACGTTAAATTTGTGTCTGCCTTCTGTTAGAGTGTTTATTTTGTTGCAATTTGATTGGATCCATTCATTGTCTTAACTTGACCTCTCTCTCATTCATGATCTCTTTCTTAGGATCCTCTTGCATATTTTTCTATCATAAACTTTGTCTTTATTTGAAAAACCTTCAGATCTTCGGGATTTCTGATTGCATAGTCTGTCGGTCAGACTGTCGGCTCTTGTCGGTCAACCGATTCAAGAACCGAGTCCAACCGATGGCTTCATCGGTTCCTTTTCCAGAAAGCTTCATTTTAAAATCTTCTATGTCGGTCAGCTCCTCGGTCCCTATCGGTCAACCGACAGAGCATGAATTGTAAGACCGAGAGCTTGTCGGTTCCAAAAACAGACAGCGATTTTTTCAACATATTTGTGCTATCGGTTCCTATGTCGGTTCCATATCGGTCGACCGATGTTGTCGGTCAAACCGCCAAGTGGTTCTTGGTCAGCAATTTTTTCAAAATTATAGCCATTGGCTTGTGACCGTTAGGCTATCGGTTGACCGACACCAAGTTATCGGCTAGCCGATAGCTATCCGTTGGGAGCACTTTTCCTATAAAAAGTGACTTTCTCTTTGGGGAAAGTTAATGATTTTTTGAGAACTTTTGAGCCTAAAGGAGAGGAACTTTTCAAGAGCTTTTCAAAAGGATTATGGAGGCATTACAACTTTTCAATCTTTGATCCTTAAGATCGGTGTGCTTTCTAAATCTCTACTTCTATTTCATGCTTAGATTTTTCATCTTTGTTTTCTTTTAAGCATGATAAAATTGTTAGCCCTCCTTTTAAGAAGTTGTCTCTTTTCATAACATGCTTTGATCTTTGAAAACCTTTAGCATTATGAAATCAACATATGTCTTTTCATTCACATGAATTTTTGAACATTAACTTTCAAATCTATTATTTCAAGTTTGATCTTTTGAAAAAGAAAAACATGTGTTGAGCAATTCAACTCTTTCTCTTACATATGATTATCATCTTTTGCATCATTTGAAGTTTCATCTTTTTAAAAGAGAAAGAGTGTCTACTAGTCCATGCATTAGTCATAAACATTATCATTCACATGCATGCTTTTAGGAGTTAAGTTATCATTGTCGATTCAGCCTATCTAGAGGTAAACCATTGTGTTCAATTTGTTCTCTTATCCATGCATAAATAGGCATTTTACTTAAGAGAAAAATCAATGGTGTAAAGGTTGGTGTTTAGCCTTAAAAAGCACTTGTTGTGATGTAAAGGTTTATGTTTATCCTTGAAAAGCATAATGATGAGGTTGTAAGGTTTGAGGTGATCCTAAACCTTGAATTGATTAGTGAAAACCGGTAAGGGTACCGGGAGTGGATGTAGGCAATTTGGCCGAACCACTATAATTGGCTGTGTTATGGTGATTTGTATTTTCCCTTCTTTTTATGATTGTTGGATTTGTGGTTGGGTGTGAGATTGAATAGAGTTTGTTGTTGTCTTTTGATTTTGAATGTATAACTTAGAATCTCTCTCTCTTCTCAATCTAATTTACCATTATCAAAGCATAAGTCACCTAAAAATCAAAATGTTCAAAAGTGGTTTAAATTTTTAGTAGCATCCTATTCACCCCCCCCTCTAGGATTCGATCTTGGTCTTTCAATTGGTATCAGAGCCAAGTTGCTCTGGTTTAGGTCTTACAGCCTAGAGTTGAATCCTAGTGAGTGTTTTTCTTTTGTTGCTACTAAGCAATCTCACTTGGGTGAGGGCAATGCCACAAATAGACCACCTTTGTTTAATGGAACACACTATAGGTATTGGAAAATTAGAATGCAAGTGTTCTTAGAATCTCAAAGCTTAGATGTGTGGAACATCATTGAAGAAGGCTATCATCTCCCCACTGCCACAGAAAAGGATTCTGAAGGTAATATCATATCCTTAACTCTCAAACCTAAGAGTGCTTGGACTCAAGGTGAAAAGGATAAAGCTAATCTGAATGCTAAAGCAAAAAACTCTCTATTTTGTGCCTTATCTCAAGAGGAATTCAATAGAGTTGTTAATTGCAACACTGCTAAGGAAGTGTGGGACACCCTTGAGACCACCCATGAAGGTACAGATCAGGTCAAGATAGCCAAAATTCAAATGTTGACCTCTAAATTAGAAGATATTAAAATGCTGGAAGAAGAAACATTTGATGAGTTCTACACAAAAATTATGGAATTAATCAACTCTCTTATAGGACTAGGAGAAAAGATGGATGAATCTAAAACTGTGAGAAAAATTTTAAGATCTCTCCCTAAAAGATTCAAACCCAAGATTATTGCCATAACAGAGAGTAAAAATGTGGACCAAATCAAAATTGAAGAACTAAGAGGAAATCTTCTCACATATGAACTAGATTTTGAAGTCAAAGATAAAAGAAAGGAGTAGCTCTTTCCTCTCAATCTAATGAAAATGAAAGTGAAGATGATAGTAATGATGATAATGCTTTACTTGTCAAAAACTTTAAGAGATTCTTTAGGAATAACAAAAACATTAGAAAATCTGATGAAAGCAGCAAAAGCCCTAGATTTCAAAGAAGTTCCAAAGGATCTTTTATCAAAAAGGATGTGCAATGTTACAACTGCAAGGGGTTTGGACATATTGCTCAAAATTGCTCCACTCCTAAAGAATTTGAAAGAGGGGATAAGAAAGCAAAGAAAGCGTTAAACATAACATGGGATGAGGAAGATGAAGATAGTGACAAAAATGAATCCCAAAATGATGAAAATGAAAATCCTCCTAATTGGCTTCTTATTGCTTCTATTGAAGAGATTGATGATCATAACACACTAATAGATGACACATTAGGGGAAGAGGAAACTTATGATGAAGATGAAGAAATTGAGATCCAACAAGCTTATAATGATCTATATGAAAATTCTGAGATCTTAATTAAGAAAAGTAAAATGTTAAACGAAGAATAAAAAAAACTAGTTAATGAAGTAAATGTTTTAAAAGATGAATTGAAACTAACCATAAATGACAAAATCAACTTGGAACTTAAATTCATCACCCTAACTAAAGATCTAGCTCTTGCTCAAAATCACATTCATAACCTACAATCCAAGCTTGAATCTAGTCAACTTGAAACAAACTCTCTACAATTGAAACTCAACAAAGGAAAATTCATTGTTAAAAAATTCACCTTGGGAAATGATAAGGTGTATCAAATGTTAGGCATGCATAAAATTTATGGTGATAAGAGTGGTATAGGTTTTGAAGGTTCCCCTAGCAACATGAAGAATAGCTCACAAATACTTACTAAGAGTGTCCGCAAACCTATAGTTGAGAGAAATTATACCACTAGATGGACTTGTCATTTTTGCAATCGTAGTGGTCATTTGGTCCCTAATTGCCCATACAAAATCAGGTTATCTCTCAACAAACCCTCTAAAATACCTTTCAAATTTGTCCCCAAGACCATTCCCTATAAATCTCCTCTATCTAGTTGGATTGTTAAGGGAACAAACTTTGAGAGTCTCCTAGTTCAAACCGCTTTAAAAGCAAAAGAAAACCGTACTTGGTTTTTAGATAGTGGTTGTTCAAAACACATGACAGGAGACTGATCTAGATTCAGCCCTATCGTGGATTATGATGGAGGAAATGTATCTTTTTGAGACAATGTAAGGCTCAAATCATTGGCAAGGGATGTGTGAGAGGAGATCAAATGCCAAACTTGAATGATGTATTTCTTGTGGAAGGATTGAAGCATAATCTCCTTAGCATTAGCCAATTATGTGACAAGGGAAACAAAGTTGTCTTTGGCAGTCATTCGTGCAAAGTGGTAAATGATAGAACTAACCAAGTTATTGTTATAATTTGAAGAAGCTTTAAATGATTTGAATGGTAATCATGGTTGTAATTGTTGTCAATCCATGTCAACATGATGAGAGGATGAAGCTCAACTATGCAATGGAAATCAGATGGAAATCAGATGGAAATCAGAATGGAAAAAGAGCTGAAAAGTGTACAGAAAACAGTTTTTCTGTAGCAGAGTGGTTGGTCGACCGGGCACCCCATGCGGTCGACCGAGCAAAGAGAAACCTGTAGAAACAGATTCAGGTAGCTCCCAGTTATTTTCGTGACACAGTGTGTCTTCGGTCGACCGGGACCCCAGGATGTCGACCGAGCACGAAAGTTGTCTGTTTCCAGACAGTGTATGATGTCGACCGAGCAAGGCATGATGTCGACCGAGCACGGGAACCAGAGTTGCGCAGAAATAGAAGTCTTGCACGAAAATTCAGCATTCTTTTCTATTTCGTTTGGGACTCTTTCTAAACGAATTGTAGCCTGTTTTGAATACAATTAAGGGTTAACATAACCTATAAAAAGGCATGTATGGGTCGTTCATAAACACACCAGAATAGAAGAACAGAGAAGAGTTTTAGAGAGAAAATTGAGAGAGTTCTTGAGAGAAAGAAGAAACTGCTGCTGTGTGTTGTTGTGGTGCTGTTGTGGTGACGTTTTCTACAGCAATTGTGGACGAGATTGTGCTCTTGAAGATGGTGATTCGTCCATGAGTTAAGTGTCTCTCTTTATGCTTTAGATTTCAATTTGTAAGGGATTGAGAGAGAGAGAGTTGTAGAGGGGAAGGGCTGTAGACAGAGTTTATCTTCTATTCTGTTTTTACATCAAGTTGGTGCTTGGTGTTTGGGGTTTGGTGATCTTATCTGTGAGTGCAGATAAATTGTAAGAGGAGTAGGTGCTTCCTAGATAGTGGGTGCTATCTAAAACACAAGGGTTGGTGCTCTTTGTCGTTGGTGCGACTAAATATATTCAGACCTGTATCGGATCGGTGTTCGGACGGTTTTGATCCGTGGACGTAGCCTTTTGGTGAACCACGTTAAATCTGGTGTCATTGTGTGGTTTGACTTGTTTTGTTGTTGAATTGGACCTGTTTTTAGAAATCACTGATTCACCCCCCCCCCCCTCTCAGTGATCGCGATATCCAACAATTGGTATCAGAGCGAGGCTCCCTTGATCAGTTTAATACGCTAAGGGTGATCTCTTGTCAAATCACATGGCAGCCAATACAGGGAATATGAAAGCACCTCTGTTTGATGGTTCTAATTACTCTTTTTGGAAGATTAGGATGCAAGCCTTCATCAAATCTCTTGGCTATGATGTTAGGGAGGCTGTCAGAGTCGGTTACAATGCTGCCACCGTACCCAATGATACTGCATCGAAGAAGTTGGCAGACAACAACTCCAAGGCGCAGAATGCACTCTTTAGTGGCCTTGTGGACAGCGAGCTTGTCAAAGTAATTGCATGCAAAACAGCCAAGGAAATTTAGGACAAGTTGCAAAGCATACATGAAGGTGATGAGAAGATTAAAGAAGCCAAATTGCAAACTCATCGCTCTCAATTCGAGTCTCTTCGCATGGAGGAAAGCGAGAATGTTGACTCGTATATGCAACGAGTGAATGATGTCACGAATGACATTCGTGGACTAGGGGAGGAGATTAAAGAGCCAGTCATCGTCAAAAAGGTTCTAAGATCTCTTCTTCCCCGGTTTGATTCAAAAGTCTCAGCCATCGAAGAAGCCAAAGATCTGAATGCATTTTCCATGGATGAATTACATGGCTCTCTAACTGCCTATGAGATGCGCATAGGAAAGACGTCTTCATCTGATAAAGAAGCGGCCTTCAAAGTTCAGAAAAAGGCAAAAGAGACTGCTGGTCATGATGTTGATTCTGATAATGATGAGCTTGAGGCTCAATTTGTTAGAAAGTTGAAGAAAGGAAGCAATGGCAAGTACAAAGGGAAGCTACCCTTTAAATGCTTCAATTGTGGAGGTGTTGGTCACTTTGCTGCGAAGTGTCCGCTAAAAGAAGACAATGATAATGACTCTTATGCTGAAAAGAGTAAAGGAAAGAGAAATTTCAGAAAAAGGGGCAAAGCTAAAAACTTTCTGTTGACACCAAAAATGTCACTTTGCCTTTCCAAGATCCAAAGAGCTACATGAAGTCGCAACCTGCCATAAATAGGCAATGCTGCTTCCAAAAATCAAATCTTGTCAGAATCAAACAAAAACTGCAAGATTCATCCAGACAGCCAAAAGAGGAGTACACAAGAAGTTTCAAGCCATTTCAAGATCATTTGGCCTAACTTCGCTTCTCCAACAGCCAAATCAAGCCTCTCGGCGGTAAAGCTCTCCGGGACAATGGTTTCCAAGACAGAACCTATGGATCATCTTAAAATGACTCCAATAGGTTCCCTGTCAAATTTTAAGTCAATCGGACATCGGTTGACCGCACATCAAACCGCGACATCTTTATCGCGACAAAAAGCAAGTCTACAGGTGATAGGACCCCAAACGGCTTCAAAACTCAAACAAAAGCCTATGGTTGGTCTTATTTATTGCTCAGCAAGCTTCACACCAAATTTCAGGTCATTCCGACATCGTTTGACCCAGTTTCAGCTTTTGACAGAAAATCGGCAGCTCTGCGCGACAAAGTTTTCGGCTTTCTCAGGAAATTGGAAACTTTGCAAAATAAAATGCAAGGATTCTCATCAGGTTTCCTACAAAGAAATCAGGCCAATAAATGATCAAAATGTCAAAGAAAAGTACAGAAGAAAAAAGAATAAAAAAAGAGCAAAAACGGACGCAAAACGGGACCAGAAAGGGGGAAAACCCCCCCAGGGTCGCAGACCCCTGCGACCCTGGGCCAGGGTCGCCGGCGACCATGGACCCCGGGGTCGCCGGGAAAGCCCCGGAAACCCCGGTTTTCGCCGTTTTTTTCGCGATTCGAGGAGCCCAGCCCCTGGTACTTTCCAAAATTCATGCTTTTGAGACACCAAGTCCTCCGACATCCGTCCAAAACACGGGTAAATCATCAAGAGTATCGAAGACAGTATTGATCGCCACCCGGTCAACCAAAAAAAAGTGTGCTTTCCACCCGACCGATCGAGAAATCGACAGGACAGATGGCACCGATCCGCTGTTGGCAACAAACACCTGAAATTACATGATCATCTGATGTCGATCTACATGAAGATCCATCGATGATCATCGACAGAAGAATTCCAAAAGACGTGGCACGGCCCGCGACTCTTCAGCTGCTCGGCGACCACTTAATGCGATTAATTGACTAGCTTTATTACAGTCAATAATCCATTTCTTTGGACAGCCCAATCAGAAGCAAGCATTCGGGAGTTACAAGTCAAGAGATTCATGGCATTTAAACCCATGAAACTCCTCCCATCATGGCGATTAAAGGCGATTAAATGCCCTCAATCTCCTCCGGCCAATCAGAAGCCAAGAAAAAGGAGTTACAAAATAAACAATTCAATTTTGTAACTCCTCCCATTATGCGGCTTAATGACATTAAAAGCCCATAAACCCACCTAAAAGGCTACCTAAAAGCCTATAAATAGGAGGGCTCTCCAAGAAGAAAGGACAATCAGAAAGCATCAGAAAAATCAGAGAAAAAAGCACAGAAATCTAGAGAAAGGAAAAAGAGAGAAAACTCTGCGGAAGTTCTACACCGGCCACCGCAACAAGGTGACAAAAGTCCCTTGGGGGGTACCCCCCCAAGGTCCTTGCCTTCTCCTCCTGCCTCCAATGGCTTAGATATGGCTTTTCAGCCCGTCTACTCGGTTTTTTATTGGACATAGGACCTTCCTTTGGTCTTTGTCTTCTAAAAACCTGAGGTTATAGCCAAGCCAAGCGAATCAAATAGCATCCTCTGTTCTCATCTGCATGGATGATGGCGAAGCCCACACATGGCTTGCGACCGTCAATCTAAACGAGTCCCCCACAGTCTCCTGAGAAGTTAGATCCTCCTTTTCTTGCTTTTCATTGTAGTTTGTATTTTTTTTAAAAGAGACAAAAATCACAATTCTTGTCTTTCATTGTTGATAAGGATTGTAAATCGGCTATAAACGCCAAAATCGGCTATAAACGCCAAAGTTGGCTATAAACGCCAAAAATCGGCTATAAACGCCAAAATCGGCTATAAATGCAAAAAAAAATCGCCTTTCACGGCAAATCAAGAAAATGTCTCTTTTCTTAAATATATGTGCAATGGAAAACTTGAAAGAAGTTGATTTCCTTTTTACTTGCGAAGGTTGATCCCCGGATCACCACTTGCAATTCCAAGTAAAATAGAAAATCTGGCACACCCACAAAAAAAGAAATGTTGATGCACGCCCTTTTGCCCCCCGGTCACGAAAGGGTCGGAACCAAACGGACTCCCACGTCCGCCGACCTCGGTAGGAACCCGGGCATCGGGAGCGCGGTCCATCAAGTTGGCATCACCCGGTGGGACTCGTTTATTTGAGAACACGATGCTAGAAATGAAATATTTGCATATCATATATTTTGCTCTATGCTTATATTTCTTTTCTCAATTCCTTGGCTACTTTATAATTGGTGGCCTATGTTGAATTCCGCAAAAAAAAAAAAAAAAAAAATGAGATGAGATTTTTTTTGGAAATTTCTAATTCTTTGAATTTATTTCCACTCTTTCTCTTTTCAAAAAAAAAAAAAAAAACAAAAAAAATAAATCAGATTTTTCATTTTGGATTCAAAATTGAGAAACTTTGATCCTTTCCCTTCTGGGCACTGGCGCTCGCGGAAATCGCCGAGACCGTGTTCGGATCGGGGATTGGGCCATTGTTTCTCTTCGATGAGTTCATTAAAGATCTAAAAAAAAAAAAAAAAAAAAATTTTTTTAGATTTCTCATTTTTGGATTCAAAATTGAGAAACTTTGATCCTTTCCCTTCTGGGCACTGGCGCTCGTGGAAATCGCCGAGACCGTGTTCGGATCGGGGATTGGGCCATTGTTTCTCTTCGATGAGTTCATTAAAGATCTAAAAAAAAAAAAAAAAAAAAAAAAATTTTTAGATTTCTCATTTTTGGATTCAAAATTGAGAAACTTTGATCCTTTCCTTTCTGGGCACTGGCGCTCGCGGAAATCGCCGAGACCGTGTTCGGATCGGGGATTGGGCCATTGTTTCTCTTCGATGAGTTCATTAAAAATCAAAAAAAATATATATATAAAAAAAAAAAAATTTCAGATTTCTCAATTTGGATTCAAAATTGAGAAACCTTGATCTGTTCCTATCGTTCATCGCGCTTGCAGAAATGTTGAGCCTGTTCGACTAAGGTTTTGGGCCATGGTTTCTCTTCGATGAATTCATAAAAATAAAAAAACAAAATAAAAAATATAATAAAAAAAAGACATAGACCACTAAGGTTAAACCAACTGCGTTCTTTGATCATGGTTGATTCAAAGAAAAGCCTTGTCCAGAGTGTGGAGACAGCTTGACTGTTCTAGGCAAGGGTCCTCCAAACGGGTTCATTAAGTAATCCTACCCTTACCTGGGGGCAATTCTATCAATCAAGGTTTCATAAGACCGGGTTAGGAGGCCTATGTGTACTCTCTCGTCTTTTAAATAAATTTTTTTTTTCAAAAATAAAATTTTTAAAATAAAAATTTTAAAATAAAAAAAATTTCAAAAAAAAAAATCTAAAAAAAAAATAATAAAAATAAAAAAAAAAATAAAAATAAAAAAAAAAGGATTTAAAAAAAAAAAAAATCTTCGAAAATCTTCAAAAAAAAAAAAAAAAAACTTCGGTCATTTTGGGTTTAGATTGGAGAAATCTTGGTCTTCTCCTTTCTGGGCACTGGCGCTCGCGGAAATCGCCGAGACCGTGTTCAGATTGGAGTGCCTTTTGCTCTCTTTGATAAACCCGATATTGGCTTTTCAAAAAAAAAAAAAAAAAAACTCGTCATTTTTAGATTCAGATCCGAGAAATCATGGTTCATTTCTTTCTGAGCACTGGCGCTCGCGGAAATCGCCGAGACCGTGTTCAGATTGGAATACCATCTGCTCTCTTTGATGAATCCAATCTTGACCTTTCAAAACAGAGAATCTCATCTCATAGATGCGGTCTCAAAACATTTGTGTCTAGCGGTACTAGTACGCCCTTTCAGGGTCTACTGTATTGCGACCGGCACATTTGTAACTCCAACTTTATATTCTTCTTACCTCGAGCAAGCTCTGCTTCTCGATAAGTCGAATTTAAGTTCACAATTGCTTCTAGCAGTCACTGGGATGCCCATTCTGGGCTTACCATACCTGCGATCAGAACAATTGTACCTTCTATGGCATTTTGTCTTCCTCATATTGCTTGGGTCATCTACCTCGAGCAATTTGAAAAGACGAAACCATAGAACTTCCCATTTATGATCATTATATTCTTGTGATTACTAATGGATGTGGTCTTGTTTCAGAAATTTTCGAAAAAACTAACAATGGCAGCTTCACTAACCATTACTTTCGACGAAAGCAAGCACCAACTTATGCTTCAACAGAAGCAGACCACGCGCACCTACAAGCGCCCCATCAGCTGCCGAAGCGTCAACTCCCTCGGCAACTCTGTGAACTCCGGGTCGACCTCGACTCCCCGGACTATCGTCTTCGGGACGCTGGGACCATTCCCACTTCCTGAGGAACAAGCTGCTCCCTCCAAGAAGCAGAAACTCGCCTCTCAACGTGTCACTACCGTGACACCAAAGGCGAGTACCAGAAGACCTGAAGCCCGTGGCAGCCCCACGAAGCCTCAACCTGCAAACAACCAGGTCTACCCCAAGACTTGGTCCCCAAGACCTTCACCAAAACAAAGAAGGTCCCAGACATCCACTAAGCCAGCATTCCTGGCCCCACTCAAGGAGAACCAGTTCTATCCTCTTGCTTACATGAAAGAGGAGAGACCCATCTCCAACCTGACTTCCAAGTCATCCCAGCATGAGCCGGCTTGTTCCTACAAGCCCAAAATCAAGTCATGCATCACAAGGCCTCCACAAGCATCTGCTAAGGCCTACAAATCTGCAGTTCGACCCTTCATATCTACAGGGGCCGAACTTCACAAATTCAAAGCTTCGCTGCAACTGGCGAAGGATAGGGTTCGCATCCTGTCCTTGCCCAGCTACAAAGAAGACAGACTCGGCTGCTGCGCCCGAGGGAGCACATCCTTCATCGTCAGAGCCCAGTTAGAGCTGACCGAAGCTCAAATTGCTCGTCGTATACGCCGCCGCGCGTCGTACCGACAAAAGAGACTACAGAAGCAAAGGACCCAGCTTCCCACACTTCAGGTCTCTCCCAAATGGGTCGAAAAAGAAAGGCCCAACCAAGTTGCTGCCGTCCATATGGTTGGAAAAACCAGAAGGCGTCAAAAATCAGCAACAAAAATCCATGTCCGACGTCCAATGACCCGCAGCGTCTCCAGGACAAGAAGACATTCAGAAGAATCCCCTGCTCCTTCAAGCAAAGGACCGCAGAGTGATCCTTCCTCAAGCTCCTCTTCAAAAAGAATGAGCCCCAGCTCAGTCACCAGGACAGTTTCTTCGTTCGAATCACGAAGGATGAATGTCTTGGCTACAAATTCTGAGCCACCACCCCACAATCCACCTCCAGAAGATGCGATCACCCGCATCCAGCAGTTGGAACAGGGCCAGCAGAGGATTGAAACTCTGATGGAAAACCTTCTCCTCGCCTTCCAAAATCAGGCGAACAATGAACCTCCTCCGAATCATCAAGACGACGAGGTAAATAGAGAAGAAAATGAGTCACGCGCCCTTACCAAAAAGGACGTAGACGGTATCCTCGCCAAAGCAAAAGAAGAGGATATACTCAAAGAGCATGGGATCAAGCCACCATATCCCTTATGGATGGACTCGGTCCCGTTCCCCACCAAATTCAAGCATCCTACTCTCCAAACATATACGGGGAAGGATCAGCCAGACAGCACGTCATCCACTTCAAGATCCTGACGGGAGCTATCGCAGATCAAGATGCACTCAAGATCCGCCTCTTTGCAAGTACCCTAAAAGGTACGGCCTTCGATTGGTACTCCACTCTGCCGGAGGACTCAATCCAAAATTGGGCCATGCTAGAGACACGCTTCCTGACTCACTTCAAAGGTGAGGATCACCCCGCTACTATGGCTCAGCTGTGCAGCCTAAAACAGGGGGAGAATGAATCAACATATGACTTCATTCACAAGTGAAAAGCAATGGCATACAAATGCTCTGATGTATTGCCACAAGCGTCGCTAGTCGACATCTGCCGAAACAACATGAGAGCCAGAATCCGCTCCATGATCATCGGCAACAAATCAAAAAACCTGGGAGAACTCCTAGAAGCTTCCATGGAAGCTGAAACGGTGATTAAAGACCTCAACAGTCAGAAATCATCAAAGAAAGAGCCAACCGCCATTGCAACCTCTAAACCAAAGAAGAAAGAGGTCCTCAATGTGCAGACCAAGCCAGCTCCTCAGCCACCAAAGAAAGCTGAAAACAAAGCTGCTGGTAAGAGACCTGAACTCTCTGGTGCCTTCAAAGAACGAGTAGAGAAGAAATACCCGTTTGATGAAGATGTTGATGAAATCTTCGGGGCTCTTGTGGCAAACGGCAAGCTCACCTTGCCTGAACCAAAAAGACCGGGTGATGTTGGCAAAACCAACGATCCTCGGTACTGTCCATACCACCAGATGATCTCGCATCCTCTCAATCAATGCTTCGTTGTGAGAGAGAAAATAAATGAGATGTGGAAAAACGGAGTCATCACCTTTGACAAAAACTATGGGTCTGCCTCCGCCAACATGGTGACATGTGGACAAACATCAAGATCACCAAAGAAGAAGATTACTACTTCCTTCAAGGTGATAAACTCAATCGAAGCGTCCGAGGAACTGGTTCCTTACCCGACACCAGACGGACAACCGATATGGGTACATCCCGATCTCCTGGAAGATGAAAATTGGGAGGTCGTGAAAATAAAGCCTACAGCTCAACAGCGAAGGCAGGCTAGGAAACATCTCCTCAAGCTCAAACGGCAAGAGAAGACCCAGCAAAAACTAGAGGTCAAAGAAAAGGCAGAGGCTTCCTCTACCGCTTCACTGGAGGTAACAAAAACATCCCTTCCAGAGACTTCAAAGGGGGTAAGGAAATTCACTCTCAGTGATTTCATGCCACCTCAATTCAGAGAAGCCATGCAGGACATCATACTCTTGCAATTCGGTAGTTGGATTCTCCATTGATGGATACGAGTCCAGCGACACCGATGATGGATTTGAATCCAACTACACAGATGAGTGGGAGGAGTCCCTTGAAACAGGAGAATATCTCTCCGATGAAGAATGGGTTCCTGAGTCTCATCTTATGCCAGTAATCTGGTATAACCCCCTACAGCCACAAGGATCCTGGTCTGATGATGAAGAAGACCAAGAGGCTGTACAAGAAAATGCTGCTGACCCAGCACCTCTCATCACTCCAGTGGAAATCAACAATGTTGAGCCACAAAGAGATGATGAAGAAGAAGATCCGGCTCCCATGCCTGATCTTGAAGAATATGCAAGGATCTTGCAGTGACTCGCTCTAGAACAAGAGCAAGAACGCGTCAACGAGCCTCCTCGCAATCCAGAGCCTGAAGTCCCTGAAGACCATCAGGTACATCCTCCCTTAACTCATGAAAATGGAGAAAATTGCTGGATAGACGATCCTCTCACATCCGAGGATGAGTCTGACTCCGATCAGGCAACGTCTCCCGTCAGAGCTTCCTGTAATGTGATAATTCGGGATTATAGCTCTTCCGAAGCATCGTCTGATGAGAGCACTTACACTCCGGCTTCGCAAACACAAACTGCGAATGAATCCATTGAAATGCTTCTTCGGCGTCTCGTCGGGTAAGTTCCTCGGATTCTTAGTTCGGAAAGCTGGAATAGAGCTTGACCCCATAAAAGTCAAGGCCATTCTAGAAATGCCCTCTCCAAGAACCTTGAGAGAACTTAAAGGGCTTCAAGGGAGATTAGCCTACATCAGACGGTTCATCTCCAATCTTTCGGGGAAATACCGTCCATTTTCCCGGTTGATGAAAAAAGGTGTAAACTTTGTCTGGGATGCTGACTGTGAAGCTGCTTTCCAAGACATCAAGTCATACCTGACAAAACCTCCAGTGTTAGCTGCTCCTACCACTGGAAAACCATTCATCTTGTACACAAGAGCCCTTGATCACTCTCTGGGAGCTCTGCTTGCGCAAGAAAATGATCAAAGAAAAGAAGCTGCTCTATATTACCTTAGCCGCATGCTAGTAGGTGCAGAGCATCGCTACTCTCCAGTCGAAAAAGAATGTCTTGCAGTGATGTTCGCCGTACAAAAGCTGCGTCACTACTTGCTTTCCAACACAGTCTACCTGGTCTCGAGGGTCAACCTCTTGAAGGTCCTTGTCACAAAGGCAGGTTCTCTCAATGCTCGACTGGCAAAATGGTCCATCCTTCTGTCACAATTTGATATTAGGTATGTACCACAAAAAGCAATCAAAGGGCAAGCTCTAGCAGACTTCCTCGCAGAGCATCCATTGCCTAAAGATTCTCCACTCAGAGATGATCTCCCAGACGAACCAGTCTACAATGTGGAGACTTTCTCACAAAGTGCCTCCTGGGACATGTACTTTGACGGTGCAACCAGGACAAATGAAAAAAGACAGCTGATCTCGGGAGTTGGCATCCTCTTTGTTAGCCCCGATAAATACATGATTCCACACGCTTTCTCGCTACTGGAACCATGCACAAACAATGCAGCTGAATATCAAGCTCTGATCTTAGGATTGGAACTCGCCATCGAATCCGGTATCACCATGCTGGAAGTCTTTGGAGACTCTCAACTGATCGTCAACCAGATGAATCAGAAATTTGAAGTCAGGAAGCCAGATTTGCTGCCCTACTACAACAAGGCACAATCACTTCTGCAAAAGTTTGACATCTGTCACATCACCCACATTCGTAGAGGTGAAAACATACGTGCAGATGCCCTAGCCGGACTTGCCGCATCCATGGCAATCCAGGAAGGGGAAAACATGCAAGTCACAGTGTGCGAAAGAAGAATCCTTCCTCCTCTTAACACACACCAAGCAGTTGCTGAATGCCACCAAGTGGTCGGAAGTCGGATTTCAATCCTTCAAACTTCAATTGGCGACTGGAGGGATCCGTTCATTGATTACATTATGTTCGGAATCCTACCCGAAGATCCAAAAGAACGGGTAAGCATCCAAAGGCGAACCCCAAGCTTCCATTTGGATATTCCATCAAAAATCCTTTACAGGAAATCCTTCAACGGAGTACTTCTACGCTGCTTGTCACAACAAGAGGCTGAAGAAAACACTCAAAGAAGTTCATGCTGGTCTTTGTGGAGCTCATCAGGCTGGACCTAAGCTCTATGATCAGATAAAAAGGTTAGGATATTACTGGCCTACCATGGTAGCTGACGCAATGCAATTTGCTAAGCGCTGCCAACAATGCCAAGTTCATGGAGATTACATTCACATGCCTCCAGAATGGCTACATCCTACAGCGATCTCATGGCCTTTCGAAGCCTGGGGTATGGACATCATAGGTCCTATTTCTCCCCCTTCAAGCAAAGGTCATCGCTTCATCTTCGCCGCTACGGATTACTTCTCCAAGTGGTCAGAAGCATTTGCGTTTAACGAAATGAAGACCTCATCAGTCCTTCATTTCCTGCGCACCAACATCATTTGTCATTTCGGCATACCCAAAAGATTCGTCCATGATAACGGACCACAGTTCCGGGATCATCGATTCTACAGGTTCTGCGACAAATACAAAATTCAAAGCTGTCCTTCGACTCCATACAATCCGGCAGCAAACGGGTTAGCAGAAGCTTTCAACAAGACACTCTGCAAAATCCTCAAAAAAATGGTCTCTAATCACAAAAGAGACTGGAGCGACAAAATGTCTGAAGCTTTGTGGGCCTATCGAACCACCGTTCGAGGACCAACCCATAGCACACCATTCTCCTTAGTCTATGGATGCGAAGCTGTCGTGCCCTTGGAAGTACAAATTCCTTCCTTGAGGGTATCCTTGCAAAATGACATGACTCAAGAAAGCAATGTCAAATTGCGACTCCATGATCTGGACAATCTCGATGAGAGACGGCTCGAAGCTCAACAAAGCATTGAACTTTACCAAGCACGTATGGCAGGATCTTTCGATAAAAAGGTCAGGCAACGCGCCTACAAAAAGAATGACTTGGTTCTTGCGGTAAAAAGACCAATGGTCTTCGCTCACAAGTCCAAAGGCAAATTTGAGCCGAAATGGGAGGGACCCTACGTCATCGACAAAGTTTTCTCCAACGGCGCATACGCACTCCTAAACATGGAAGGTGACAGATGTATGCTGCCTATCAATGGCAAGTTCTTAAAGCGGTACTACCCTTGAAGACTTACCCAACTGGGTAAGAGCAATGCCTGTATGGCCAAAACCGGTTTCCAGGTACACGCTCGCTAAACCCACCCTTTTTAGAATTTTCATATCAAATGTTGAAATTTCTAGAAATCTAAAACAATGCTTACTTTCATCGTTTCATTGTTCAACAAAAATCCAAGTTTAGGAACCTTTCCCTAACTTGACCAAAATTTTCAACCCTTGAACCCAAAATTCATGGTTTGAAACAAAATCCGGATTCAGGGATTTCCACCCTAGTCCACCCTGCCTTTTCCGCCAAAATGGTTTTAGGTCAAAACTTATGACCCTCGTGTCTTTAAACAAAAAAAAAAAAAAGGTTTTTCAAAAACCGCGAGGAAGCGACGCTTAGTCGATACTCACACAAATCGGAAGCAAACGAACCACGTTCGACACTTCCAAAATCGCAGGGAAGCGACATTTCGTCGATACTTGCAAAATCCAAAACTGTGGAGATGCAACATTTCAGTTGATATCCACAACCCAAATTTCAAAGGTTCGAAAAAACCTAAAAAACTGTGGAGACGCAACATTTCAGTTGATATCCATAACCCAAAGGTTCGAGAAAACCACAAATTTCAAAAATCGTGGGGAAACGACATCAAGTCAGTACCCGCAAAACCAAAATTTTTGAAAAGCAAGGATGCGACATTCCATCGATACTTGCACCCAAATCCGTGAGGATGCGACATTCCATCGATACTCGCAACCGAATGAGCAAGGATGCGACATTCCATCGATACTTGCAAGAACATTCAGCAGGGAGGCGACTTTTAGTCGATACTTGCATTTTTTGAAAACCAAACAGGCTATAAATGCCACAAACCGGCTATAAATGCCACAAACCGGCTATCAATGCCACCAAAACAAAACCGGCTATCAATGCCACACAAACAAAAAACTTGGATTTCAAAAAAAAAATGGCAATCAATGCCACCAAAAAACAGGCTATAGATGCCACAAAACAAACCGGCTACTAATGCCACCAAAATTGGCTATAGATGCCACACACAAAAAAAAAAACTCGGCTATCAATGCCACAAGAAAAGCTGGCTCTCATGCCAAAATTGGCTTCCATGCCACAAACAAAAAACCTGGCTTTCATGCCAAAACAATCATTTGACAAAAGATTTTCACAAAATGACAACCTTTTGATCAAATCCCATTTAGCAATTACTTTTATCACAAAAAGATTCAAGTGAGCGTAGGGATAACAAAAAAAAAAAGAGAGCATCCCATTTAGCAATTACTTTTATCACAAAAAGATTCAAGTGAGCGTAGGGATAACAAAAAAAAATCAATCCCATTTAGCAATTACTTTTATCACAAAAAGATTCAAGTGAGCGTAGGGATAACAAAAAAAATCAATCCCATTTAGCAATTACTTTTATTACAAAAAGATTAAAGTGAGCGTAGGGATAACAAAAAAAAAAGTGTTCACAAGCACTACAAAAAGAAAAGAGTACCAAAAAAAATACATGTGGTACCAAAAAAAAAAAGAAAAGAGAAAGTGTTCACAAGCACTACAAAAAAATAAGTACCAAAAAAAAAATATACAAATGGTACCAAAAAAAAAAAAGAAAGAAGGATGGTTTCTGTATACAGGAGCTCAATCAAAAATGGTCTCCAGCCAAGAGTTCAGCTCCCCAAGCAAACTTTTAGCCTCAGCCGTCAAGGATTCCAAGGCACGCTTCTTCAGGAACTTGCCATGAGATGCTGGAGTGGGCTGTACCCCTTCTCTCACACCAGGAAGCTTACCTCGAGCAGTTTGCCATTGTTCATCCTCATCAGACTTCCTTTTGAGAACCCGTTCGGCCTCTGCAACCTGGTGAATCAAGGCACTCTCCCTGTCGCGAGCTTCTATTATGGCAGTCCACTTGGCAGCGACTTGTGCCTGCAGATGCTCAAGACGTTTCCTGGCCTCATCGACCTCCCTATCAAGGATGTTAAGGTCATGTGTCAGGTCGATGATGGTTAGCTCTTCTCTATTCCTCTTTCGGACTGCCACCTTCCTGCTTTCTGTAGCCTCATCCAGGTCAGACTTAGCCTTATCAGCAGGATCCAGGAACATCTCCTTGAAGAACTGGTCATCAGCCAAACTCACGGTCTCAAACAATTTGTCACCCAGTGCAATGATCCTATCAACGATCGCCCTGGCACCTGTGACATCCAGACCAGCCTCTTCAGCATCACTGAGAATCTCCTGCACATGCTGGATCATGCCAAATCCGACTTCCAAGTGCCCAGAAAAGAGGGTCTCAATCCAAGAGCTCACGACTCGCAACACCACCTTCTTCGCAAAAAGAAGAGATGGCCCAGCTGAGGATTCGCCCAACTCCGTTGGTCGGCTACTCATGTCATCATCTGTTGAAAGAGTAACAAAAGAACTCTTTCCAGCTGAAGCTGCTCCTGCTCGGGAAGGAATCTCAGCGCGAGGAATCTCCTCAATATTGTCAGAGCTGGTCCCAGGAATCTCCACCTCTGGATCAACCTCTGGCATCTCTTGCTCTGGAAGCGACGGATCCTCCTCTGCCACTTCAAAACCTGCAAAGGAAACACAAAAAGGTATGAATATGACCCTGTTTGAAAATCATTATCAGAGTTATAACTACAAAATACCTTCTTCGACGACTGGCGGGACACTTTCCTCCTCCATGAACTCATCGAAAGCATCATCAACATTTGCGTCCATCGATGGTTCAAAGTCATCAGAACCCTGTGGCAAGTCAGCTGGCAACAAAAAAATGTGTTAGCAAGCCGAGTCACAAACAAAAAAAAAAAGGGATCAAAAGAAGTCATACCAATTGGAGATTCTGGATTTACTCCAGAGTCCCTCGGTTCTTCTTCAGGTGCCTCAACAGGATCCATCACCACCTCATCGGTTGGAACCTCAGGCATCACCAAGTCTTCCTCTGCTAAAAAAAAAGAAAAGAAGAAAAGCAGAAACAAGAAGCAAATCATAACATGGAAAAATCCCATGAAAAGAAATGGAAAGAGAAAAAGGAAGAATCATACCTTCACCGACGGTCTCTTCTTCTCGGCTTCTCTTCTCTGGAGGCTCGTCAGCATCCACTGGCACATCCTCATTGATAGTAAGAGGAACTTCCAAGTTAGGAGAGTCCTCATGCTGCTCCTTGCTGCTATGATGACTCCTCCTCCTCTTACCTCTGCGGGCTCGCTTCTTAGAAGAACCTACCCCGCTGTCAGAGTCAGGTTTCCCACTTGACTCATCACTGGATGGTCTGCTCTTGCCAGTAGACTCCACGGAAGCTTGCCTCTGCGCCGCTTGCATCCAAGCGCCAAGTTCGGCTTCCTCCTGTTCTAGCTGCTCCAAAGCCTCGTCAGGTATTTCTCGAACAGCTTCAGAACCGATGACGCCCTGGTCACCGAGAAAGCCTATCTTGTGCTTCTCTCCAGAAAGGAAGGCCCAAACTTCCTCTCGCCGGATGCCATCCGACTTTCCAAGGCCCTTTCCAGATGCCAGCTTCACATCAAGCTCCTTCCTGGAAAGTCCCCGATATGCCGAGAAGCTCTCCGCGAACCACTTCGCAAAGCCGGCAGTCCGGGAAGTCAGCAACACAGGATAAGAAATCATGGCTGTAGTGTCTTCAGCACTATAAAAAGCCCATGCATTTCTCCCGTCCTGTAAGCCTCCAAAGCGCTTCACCATACTTGAAGGCGCTCCAACAACGCCTTGAGAAAAGCCAAGCTGCAAAGCAAAGCGAGAGGGTACATACGGCTGGATATCGATGAAAAGATGTCTACGGTACACCATCGTGCCGACACGTATGCTGAAAAGCCACTCTCTCTCTGCATTTGTCAAGGAATAATGCCTTCCCGACCCCGCCCTGGTAGAGTCTCGGGAGGCACCAAAATCAAAAGCCTTCTTCCGCAACTCCGGAGAAAGCTTTACTGAAGATTGCCCCATCTCGACGTCCCTGAACCGTCGGATCCTCATGCGGGCGAACAAAAGTGATTCGGACACTGCTTTGCCCTTAGCCAGTCGAATCATCAGAGGATCATCATCCTGTGCAGCACCCAGCCGATGGAAGCCAGGACAGTGGTATACATACCATGAATAAAAGATATGGGCTGAAAATACCCTATTCATGGGAAGCCCAAGCCGAACCAGAAAAGCAGCAGCCTGCAGTTCGGTACACAGGTAGGAGTAAAGAGCAGGCACCAAAGCAAGCTGCTCTCCAAACGCCATCTGACAAGCCGGGAAAATACAATGCGGCCTGATGTGCGTTCCATCTCCTCCAGCAAATACAGCCTCACCAAGCCAATAAGTGAGGTAAACAGCGAGATCTCTCCGCAGTGCAATGTCAGGACATATGGCGTTTGTGCTTGCACAGAAACCTCTCAACTCTTCTTGCATGGCCAAGATCTTCTTTGAACTTGGATCCTGAGCTGCAGCTTCCTGGGTCATGCTATCAGAAGGCTCCCTACTATCAAAGAAGTTGGGGAATGAAGAGCAAAAACTCTTCCAACAGCTGGATCTAACTTTCGAACCCCCCTTCTCCTTCAAAAAATCATAGAAGGCGACGAGCTGAAAGTATAGAAGCCTGAACTCCTCAGACTGCCCCTCGAGGACGCTGTCAATCGGCATAAACTCCTCATAGAGTTTGCCGAGGATGGGCAATCCGGTAATGGCGCTCAACTCCTTCAAAGAAAAACCAATCTCACCATTCGTCACAACGAAGGTATTGGTTTGAGGGAGGAACGACTCCAGCATAGCCATGAAGGCCTCGTCGGAAAAGATCACGGTCTCCCCAAAAGCGCGGACCGCATCAAAAATCCCGGCTTCCTTCAAAACGGCGCCACCAATCAGCAGGACGCGATCAGTCCACGACTTCCACTCGGAGTCAGCATTGAAACGACCTCGAAGTCGAAAAGGCTTGATCCAATTGCTGCCGTCACCACTGAAAATACCAAGGCCCACCGGTCTCAAATCGACCGACGGATAATCAGAGCCCTGGTAGCCGCTGGATGGCATCAACAAGTCCATGTCAACAGGCGACCTCTCCGTATATCCAGGAGAACCGCCGACAAAAACCCCGGTCTTGATTACATTTGTCCTTCTCACCCAACTTGGAGGATCTTCCCTCTTAGGGCACGTGGGGGCAAGGCTCAGAATCGAGACGGTGCGATCAAACATCGACCGGGTAGTAACAGTCTTCTTCTCACCATTTGCTGTGAAGGAAAACTGAAAAGATCTCCTCTGGTATGTAATGTCGTCAGGGACTGCATCACCAAAGAAGAAGATAGGCTTGGGCAAAATGCTCTGATCTTCCATCAGCCATGGACGACTGCTTACCATGATCTTATAGAATTCCTCTCCCTTGAGAGTGATCAGTCGCTGCCTCATCTCATCTCTGTTGAGGGAGTCGCACTCTTCTAGGTTTCTTTCAACATACTGGACCTTCTCGAAAGCCTGCTGAACGGCCGGATTAGAGGATCTAGAAGACCGACGAGGTACGCTTGTAGCAGGCTCTTTACCCTTGTTCGCTCTGGAGGAACCACCTGAAAAGGATGGAAAAGAAAAAGATCAAACATCAAAATGACAGAATCTCGCTAAAAAAAAAAAAATCTGGCGAAATTTTGACATGATGACGGGGCAATTCCGAAGAAAAGGAACTATCCCGAAAGAAATAGAAAGCTTGAAGATGGGCTCAACATCGCTGCGAGCTCCGAAACTCCAAACTTTCGAAACCTAAAAGTCTCCGCAAAATCAGGAAGGGCTCAACATCACTGCGAGCTCCAAGTTCCCAAATTTGCAAACACTTTCAGGTATGCAATCACATCATGCTACAAGTTTAATTTACAAATTAAAGGCATGCATGAACATCTAGATTTGCGAAAAAAAATGCATTATCATGATGAGCAAACAAAAAAAAAAAAAAAAGAAAAGAAAAGAAACTTTCTCTAAAAAAAAAAAGGGAGGAGAAAGAAAACAAAAAAGAAACGAAACTCTCTCAAAAAAAAAAGGGGGAAGAAAAAAAAAGAAGAAAAAAAAGGAGGGGGCTGGCCCACAGGCCACGTGGCCGTACGGCCAGATCCGTACGGATCTGTCCGTACGGCCCACACAATAAAAAAAAAAACATGAAAAAAAAAGAAAGAAAGAAAAGAAAGCAAAAAAAAAACGTGTGAAAAAAAAAAGGGGGAAAACACGTGGAAAAGAAAAAAAAAAAGAAAAAGAAAGAGAAGAAAAGAAAAAGAAAGAAACAAAAAAAGAGAAAGAACTTTTTTTCCTACAATGAAGTTTTCTTGAAAAAAAAGGAGAACTTACTTGAAGCCATTGATGGAGAAGAAGAAGAAAACTCTTGAAGATCTTGAAGAAGAAAAGCTCTTGGTCTTGAAGCCCTCTTGAGATTATTGCAAAAGAAAGTAATAAGAGCAAGAGATCCAACCTTCTCTTTGCTTTTATAGAGGAGAGCAAACCAAAGAAGGAAAGAAGAAAGAGGTAAGTGTTACTAATTAGTAACCTTACCAAAAGAAAGAAATTAGAAAGATTCTTTCCAAAAGAAAGGGATCTTGAGAGATTTTCTCCTAAAATCAATCTATGACGGATTCTTTCCCAAAAGAAAGATATCTTGAGATATCCTATCCCAAAATAAAGGGATCTTGAGAGATTTTCTCCAAAAATCAATCTATGACGGATTCTTTCCCAAAAGAAAGATATCTTGAGATATCCTATCCCAAAATAAAGGGATATTGAGAGATTTTCTCCTAAAATCAATCTATGACGGATTCTTTCCCAAAAGAAAGATATCTTGAGATATTCTATCCCAAAATAAAGGGATCATGAGAGATTCTCTCCAAGTAAAGATATTCTTAGATATTCTCTATCCAAATGAGATATTTTGGATATTCTTTACAAAAATGACACCATATGAGATCTAAGCCATTTCAAAAGCTTAAGGTCCCATGGGTTAGCCCATATGAGCCAGGTTTGACCACCTAGGCACACACAAAAAAAAAAGAGAAAAAAAAAATTTTTTGGGCTTTTAGTCAAAGAGAAATCCCTCTTACCAAGAGCATACAAAAATGGTTCCATGCCTCTTTTGAGTTGATTGGACCATACAAAAGAAAATCCCAAGCCCCATGAGCTTCCAAAAATCAAACCATCCAGCCTCATCTACCAAATTGAGCCAAAATCTTGAAATTGACATTTCACAAAAATCAAACCAAATCCTGGTCCCCTAACCTGCCACATACAGCCTGTTAGGTCACAAGACCAAAACCAAAAACCAAAACCTGATCCCCTAACTTGCCACATACAGCCTGTTAGGTCACAAGATCAAAACCAAAATTGATCCCCCAACATTCCACATACAGCTTGTTGGGTCACACGATCAAAACCAAACCCGATCCCCTAACCTGCCATATATAGCCTGTTAGGTCACAAGGTCAAAACCCAAAATCCACATCCCAGATGTCATCTTCAAAACTTTGCCTTGAGATGGTACGTGATCCCTTTCACCGCCATAAAATTCCCCTGGAAGCTCAAAAGGCTACAAATACCAAAAAGAAAGACTGCTCAAAGACTCTTGGTCAAGTCACAGGCTCTCCTTCAAAAAATCTCTTCGAGGCACATCGACTACAAAAGTTAAGCAACTCGCCGCTGTACCTCGAGGGGGCATTTGTTGACACCAAAAATGTCACTTTGCCTTTCCAAGATCCAAAGAGCTACATGAAGTCGCAACCTGCCATAAATAGGCAATGCTGCTTCCAAAAATCAAATCTTGTCAGAATCAAACAAAAACTGCAAGATTCATCCAGACAGCCAAAAGAGGAGTACACAAGAAGTTTCAAGCCATTTCAAGATCATTTGGCCTAACTTCGCTTCTCCAACAGCCAAATCAAGCCTCTCGGCGGTAAAGCTCTCCGGGACCATGGTTTCCAAGACAGAACCTATGGATCATCTTAAAATGACTCCAATAGGTTCCCTGTCAAATTTTAAGTCAATCGGACATCGGTTGACCGCACATCAAACCGCGACATCTTCATCGCGACAAAAAGCAAGTCTACAGGTGATAGGACCCCAAACGGCTTCAAAACTCAAACAAAAGCCTATGGTTGGTCTTATTTATTGCTCAGCAAGCTTCACACCAAATTTCAGGTCATTCCGACATCGTTTGACCCAGTTTCAGCTTTTGACAGAAAATCGGCAGCTCTGCGCGACAAAGTCTTCGGCTTTCTCAGGAAATTGGAAACTTTGCAAAATAAAATGCAAGGATTCTCATCAGGTTTCCTACAAAGAAATCAGGCCAATAAATGATCAAAATGTCAAAGAAAAGTACAGAAGAAAAAAGAATCAAAAAAGAGCAAAAACGGACGCAAAACGGGACCAGAAAGGGGGAAAACCCCCCAGGGTCGCAGGCCCCTGCGACCCTGGGCCAGGGTCGCCGGCGACCATGGACCCCGGGGTCGCCGGGAAAGCCCCGGAAACCCCGGTTTCGCCGTTTTTTTCGCGATTCGAGGAGCCCAGCCCCTGGTACTTTCCAAAATTCATGCTTTTGAGACACCAAGTCCTCCGACATCCGTCCAAAACACGGGTAAATCATCAAGAGTATCGAAGACAGTATTGATCGCCACCCGGTCAACCAAAAAAAAGTGTGCTTTCCACCCGACCGATCGAGAAATCGACAGGACAGATGGCACCGATCCGCTGTTGGCAACAAACACCTGAAATTACATGATCATCTGATGTCGATCTACATGAAGATCCATCGATGATCATCGACAGAAGAATTCCAAAAGACGTGGCACGGCCCGCGACTCTTCAGCTGCTCGGCGACCACTTAATGCGATTAATTGACTAGCTTTATTACAGTCATTAATCCATTTCTTTGGACGGCCCAGTCAGAAGCAAGCATTCGGGAGTTACAAGTCAAGAGATTCATGGCATTTAAACCCATGAAACTCCTCCCATCATGGCGATTAAAGGCGATTAAATGCCCTCAATCTCCTTCGGCCAATCAGAAGCCAAGAAAAAGGAGTTACAAAATAAACAATTCAATTTTGTAACTCCTCCCATTATGCGGCTTAATGACATTAAAAGCCCATAAACCCACCTAAAAGGCTACCTAAAAGCCTATAAATAGGAGGGCTCTCCAAGAAGAAAGGACAATCAGAAAGCATCAGAAAAATCAGAGAAAAAAGCACAGAAATCCAGAGAAAGGAAAAAGAGAGAAAACTCTGCGGAAGTTCTACACCGGCCACCGCAACAAGGTGACAAAAGTCCCTTGGGGGGTACCCCCCCAAGGTCCTTGCCTTCTCCTCCTGCCTCCAATGGCTTAGATATGGCTTTTCAGCCCGTCTACTCGGTTTTTTATTGGACATAGGACCTTCCTTTGGTCTTTGTCTTCTAAAAACCTGAGGTTATAGCCAAGCCAAGCGAATCAAATAGCATCCTCTGTTCTCATCTGCATGGATGATGGCGAAGCCCACACATGGCTTGCGACCGTCAATCTAAACGAGTCCCCCACAATCTCCTGAGAAGTTAGATCCTCCTTTTCTTGCTTTTCATTGTAGTTTGTATTTTTTTTAAAAGAGACAAAAATCACAATTCTTGTCTTTCATTGTTGATAAGGATTGTAAATCGGCTATAAACGCCAAAATCGGCTATAAACGCCAAAGTTGGCTATAAACGCCAAAAATCGGCTATAAACACCAAAATCGGCTATAAATGCCAAAAAAATCGCCTTTCACGGCAAATCAAGAAAATGTCTCTTTTCTTAAATATATGTGCAATGGAAAACTTGAAAGAAGTTGATTTCCTTTTTACTTGCGAAGGTTGATCCCCGGATCACCACTTGCAATTCCAAGTAAAATAGAAAATCTGGCACACCCACAAAAAAAGAAATGTTGATGCACGCCCTTTTGCCCCCCGGTCACGAAAGGGTCGGAACCAAACGGACTCCCACGTCCGCCGACCTCGGTAGGAACCCGGGCATCGGGAGCGCGGTCCATCACTTTCTATGTCAACAAGATGACAGCACGTCTGAAACTTCAGACGATGATGAATCAACCGAAGCTCTCTTCATGGTCACTGTTGAATAAGAAGAAGAGCTAGATCCGGAAGAGGAAGAGGAGGCTGAAGTCAATCTTGAAGAGGAACTCATAGTCGCACTTGAAGGGCTTAGCATGGAACGCAAAACAAGTAAGAAAAATCTGAAACTTCTCCATGAATCTGAAAGTTCTATTATTGCTTTGAAAACTCAAGTAGAAGAATATAAAAGAATGGTAGAAGTCCTTGAAAACCAAATAAGTATCAAAAAGGAAGAGGCTATGAAACTTGAAACTGAGATCGCTAGAGCAAAGGCTGAAAATTTAGAAAATAGCAAAAAACTCAAAGCGCTCCAAGGGATTGAAGGGAGTATGAAACTCGATGAACTACTGAAAGTTCAAAGACCTGCCCACTTCAGATTTGGTCTAGGATTTGAGAAAGGTGAATCCTCTAAGATTGCACCTCCTGAAAAGAAAGAGTTTGTGAAGCAAGTCACTGCACCTTCTAACTCTATGAAGCCCACTCAACCTAGAAAGGAGTCCATTCCTGTTAGAAAGGTAATGAAGACTAACCAGCCACAAAGAAGATACAAATTCTATGGTTATTGCTTTCATTGTAATATGTTTGGACATAAAAGAGACGATTGCAAATTCTATGTGAAATACAGCTCACTTGTGACTAGGAACCCTTTTTCAATCTTAAGTAGCCACAAAATTGAGTGCCATAAGTGCTATAATTATGGACACTTGGCTAGGGATTGTAGGTTGCATATTGCTAACAAATTTCAGGTTGAAAAGAAACCCAAGTTAGTCAAGGCTTGGAGAGCAAAGCAAAGTGCAGAAAGTCCCAAAGAACCTCTCATTGTGCAAATGGCATTCAATGCACAAAAGAAGGCAGCACCATGGGTCCTTGATAGTGGTTGTTCAAGCCATATGACTGGTGATAAAGAGAAATTCATCAAATTACAGCACTATGAAGGCGGTTCAGTGAAGTTTGGCAACAATGATGGTGCCAAAATCTGCGGAAAAGGTGTTATTCAGCTTATGGCAAACAAGATCAGATCGGAAGAAGTCTTATATGTGTCTGGATTGAGACACAACCTGCTTAGTGTGAGCCAGATCTGTGACAAGGGTCACGAAGTTATCTTCACAAAGAATGGGTTTGCCATCAAGAAGAGTAGCAACGGCAAAACAGTGGCAACTGGATCAAGAACTGCTGGAAATCTCTATACATTGTCAGATGGAGCTGAAAAGACCTACTTGATGAGTCGGACAGAGGAAAGTTGGTTGTGGCACAAACGCCTTGGGCATCTAAGCTTTGATAACATGTCGAAGATTTGCAATTCAAAGGCTGTAAGAGGCATGTCTACAGTTGAAAAGCCTTCCAATCCCATTTGCGACTCTTGCCAAAAGGGAAAGCAAACGAGGTTCATGTTCAAGTCAAAGGAGCATCTTACCAAGAAACCTCTTGAGCTAGTGCACACTGATCTCTGTGGACCGATGCGAACTCAAAGCACCAATGGAGATAAGTATTTCATGTTATGCATTGATGATTATACTCGTATGACATGGGTATTGTTTCTTAAGCATAAGCATCAAGCACTTGATCGTTTTAAAGTGTTTAAAGCACAGGTTGAAAATCAATTGGAAAAACGTATCAAGATTTTAAGGTCTGATCGTGGAGGCGAGTTCACATCTGAAGAGTTCACTAAATATTGTGAACATCATGGCATTCAAAGACAGTACTCAGCCCCTAGAACTCCACAGCAAAATGGAGTTGTGGAACGGAAGAATCGCACCATACAAGAGATGGCTCGTACGATGCTAAGTGAAAGCAAGATGGCTGACAAGTATTGGAAAGAGGCAATTCATACGGCTGTATACATTCAAAATCGATGCTTGATCAGGCCACATGAAGACAAAACTCCTTATGAGCTATGGTTTGGAAGAAAAGCAACAGTCAAGCACTTCAGAGTCTTCGGCAGCAAGTGTTACATCAAGCGGCTCGAACAAAATCCGGGCAAATTTGAAGAAAGAGCTGACAAAGGTATATTTCTGGGTTACTCCTCTACTAGCAAGGCATATAGGTGTCTTAACAAAAGAACCAGAAAAATCATAGAAAGTGCTGATGTGAGAATAGATGAGAATATTGAACCAAAGAATGCAACTCATAATGACAGTCCAGTTTATGAGGACTCGAGTGAGATTGATGATGAGATGGCTGAATCTAATGATTCTGAGAAATCAAAGGATGACTCAGAAGATACTACACCTAAGAAGCACAGCACTTGGGTAGAGCAACACCCTAAGGATCAAATCATTGGAGATCCTAAGGCAGGCGTTCAAACTAGACAAAGTGTAGTTAGCAATTACTCACTTATGTCCACCATTGAACCCAAGACTGTGGCTGAAGCCAGTCTCGATGAAAGTTGGTTGAAATCTATGCATGAGGAGTTGGAGCAAATTGAGAAGAACTCCACATGGGAACTTGTTCCTAGACCTACTGATAAGAATGTTATTGGTACTAAATGGGTCTTTCGGAATAAGCTGAATGAAGATGGTCAAGTCATTAGAAACAAAGCAAGGTTGGTTTGTAAAGGCTATGCTCAAGTTGAAGGCATAGATTTTGAAGAGACCTTTGCACCGGTGGCTCGTCTGGAAGCTATTCGTATGTTTCTTGCATTGGCAGCATACAAAACCTTCAAGGTATTTCAGATGGACGTAAAGTCAGCTTTCTTGAATGGTTTACTTGAAGAAGAGGTCTACATTGAGCAACCTGATGGTTTTCTCATCAGCAAAAATTCAGATCTCGTGTGCAAGTTGAAAAAGGCTCTTTATGGACTGAAACAAGCGCCAAGGGCATGGTATGCAAGGCTGGATCTCTATCTCCGCAAGATCGATTTTGGAAAAGGAATGGTTGATAGCAATCTGTATGTCAAAACTGAGTTAAGCAAACAGCTGGTTGTCATTGTTTATGTTGATGACATAATCTTTGGTGGCAATGATGAGGAGATGTGCAGGAATTTTGCTGAAGAGATGAAGAAAGAATTTGAAATGTCGATGCTTGGAGAACTAAAGTTCTTTCTTGGTTTACAAGTGCAGCAGCTGAAACATGGCATCTTCATATCACAAATGAAGTACATTAAGGAAATGCTGAAACGGTTCAATATGGAAGACAGCAAGCCAGTGAGCACACCAATGTCAACGAACACGAAGCTTAGCAAAGATGATAAGGCCTCGTCCGTTGATCATACCACCTATCGCTCTATGATAGGAAGCTTGCTCTACTTGACTGCTACAAGACCAGATCTTCTACAAGCAGTATGTATGGTTGCACGTTTTCAAGCAGCACCAACTGAAACGCACCTTACAGCAGTGAAAAGAATCTTTCGATATCTGAAAGGTACTATGGAGCTTGGTATCTGGTATCCCAAAGGCAAATCCTTCACTCTTGTTGCATATTCTGATGCCGATTGGGCTGGATGCGTAGATGATCGCAAGAGTACTAGCGGCGGCGCATTTTATCTTGGAGAAAGATTAGTTGCTTGGCATAGTAAGAAGCAAGACTCAGTATCCCTTTCGACAGCGGAAGCGGAATATATTGCAGCGGCAACTTGTTGTACGCAAGTGTTATGGATGCGGCAAATGCTCTCTGATCTAGGAGTTCCTACAACGGATCCTACGCCGATCCTATGTGACAACACGAGTGCAATTCATATATCTAAGAATCCTGTTCAACACTCTCGAACAAAGCATGTAGCAATTCGTTATCATTTTCTTAAAGATAAAGTTGCTGATGGAGAGGTCAAGTTGGAATATGTTCCAACAACTGAGCAAGTGGCTGATATTTTCACGAAACCTCTGCCAAAGGAAGTCTTCGAGTATCTCCGGAAAAAGTTAGGAGTTACTGACTCTCCTAAACCGTAGGAGTTGTGCTTGAAAGGGGGAGCAATGCATTCATTGAATATCCTATTCGCTCCTCGGTTTGGTCCCTTTGGACTTGTTGTCAAAGGGGGAGAGATGTTATGCTATGAAAGCTAGGGGGAGATTGTTGACAGTGCATGGTTGTTATTTCAGAATTTCAGAATTGGTTCCAAGTGAGTGTTGAAAAGAACTTGGAAGAGCTGCAAGCTGGAGTTGAAAGAGTTGAAGAGTTGTTAGCATGTTGACAAAGTTGTTAAAGTTGACAACAATTCCAAAGGGGGAGATTGTTATAATTTGAAGAAGCTTTAAATGATTTGAATGGTAATCATGGTTGTAATTGTTGTCAATCCATGTCAACATGATGAGAGGATGAAGCTCAACTATGCAATGGAAATCAGATGGAAATCAGATGGAAATCAGAATGGAAAAAGAGCTGAAAAGTGTACAGAAAACAGATTTCCTGAAACAGAGTGGTCGGTCGACCGGGCACCCCATGCGGTCGACCGAGCAAAGAGAAACCTGCAGAAACAGATTCAGGTAGCTCCCAGTTATTTTCGTGACACAGTGTGTCTTCGGTCGACCGGGACCCCAGGATGTCGACCGAGCACGAAAGTTGTCTGTTTCCAGACAGTGTATGATGTTGACCGAGCAAGGCATGATGTCGACCGAGCACGGGAACCAGAGTTGCGCAGAAACAGAAGTCTTGCACGAAAATTCAGCATTCTTTTCTATTTCGTTTGGGACTCTTTCTAAACGAATTGTAGCCTGTTTTGAATACAATTAAGGGTTAACATAACCTATAAAAAGGCATGTATGGGTCGTTCATAAACACACCAGAATAGAAGAACAGAGAAGAGTTTTAGAGAGAAAATTGAGAGAGTTCTTGAGAGAAAGAAGAAACTGCTGCTGTGTGCTGTTGTGGTGCTGTTGTGGTGACGTTTTCTACAGCAATTGTGGATGAGATTGTGCTCTTGAAGATGGTGATTCGTCCATGAGTTAAGTGTCTCTCTTTATGCTTTAGATTTCAATTTGTAAGGGATTGAGAGAGAGAGAATTGTAGAGGGGAAGGGCTGTAGACAGAGTTTATCTTCTATTCTGTTTTTACATCAAGTTGGTGCTTGGTGTTTGGGGTTTGGTGATCCTATCTATGGGTGCAGATAAATTGTAAGAGGAGTAGGTGCTTCCTAGATAGTGGGTGCTATCTAAAACACAAGGGTTGGTGCTCTTTGTCGTTGGTGCGACTAAATATATTCAGACCTGTACCGGATCGGTGTTCGGACGGTTTTGATCCGTGGACGTAGCCTTTTGGTGAACCACGTTAAATCTGGTGTCATTGTGTGGTTTTACTTGTTTTGTTGTTGAATTGGACTTTTTTTTAGAAATCACTGATTCACCCCCCCCCCTCTCAGTGATCGCGATATCCAACAGTTATTCTTACTGGATCAAGGACAAAAGGAAATATTTACATTATAGAAGAATGTGTTGACAATGAATCTAGGTGCTTGATAACTAAAGATCAAGAGAATTACTTATGGCACCAAAGGATGGGTCACATAAATTTTAAATTGATGAAAATCCTATCCAAGAATGAAATTGTGAAAGGAATTCCCAAGTTGAGTGCTGAAAAATCTGAAATCTGTAAGGCGTGCCAGCTGGGTAAACAAATAAAGAAGAGCTTCAAAGGCTTAAAGGATATATCGTCTTCTCGTCCTTTAGAATTAATCCATATGGACTTGATTGGACCTGCACCAGTGCAAAGTGTTGGAGGAAAGAAATTTATTCTGGTTATGGTAGACGATTATTCTCATTTTGGTTGGGTTGCTTTTCTTCATGCTAAATCAGATGCTGTAGACAATATCATAAGAATTTGCAACAAGATACAAGTGGAAAAAGATTGTAAAATTCAGAAGATCAAGAGTGATTATGGAGGAGAATTTGAAAATAAAAAATTTGCCAAATTTTGTGAAAATCATGGGATTAATCATAACTCCTAAAACTCCTAAACAAAATGGAGTAGCAGAAAGAAGAAATAGAGTGATTCAAGAAATGGCTAGGACCATGCTCAATGAAAAGAATCTTCCTCGTAATCTATGGGCTGAAGCTGTGAATACTGCCTGCTATCTTATAAATAGATTATATCTCACTAAGAATACCAACAAGACCCCATATGAACTTTATTTTGAAAGAAAACCTAATTTGGGGTATTTGAAAGTGTTCGAAAGCAAATGCTATATCCTAAGAGATAGGGAGCAGTTGGAGAAATTTGAGCCTAAATCTGATGAAGGAATTTTCCTAAGCTATTCTAAAAGGAGCAAAGCTTACAGAGTATTTAATCATAGAACCATGACCATATTGGAGTCAGCTCATGTTGTCATAGATGATATGAATCAAATTGGAAGAGCTCTTCAAGATGATTATGAAGTTGAATCTGATACTGATCAACCAATTCCTAAAGACAAAAGTGATTTCATTCCATCCAAAGCAACAGTTCCAACCAAAATTATGAAAGATCATACATTGGAGAATATTATTGGAGATATCAATAGTGGGGTCATGACCTGGAGACAAGTTCATAATTTATGTGCTCATTACTCCTTTGTCTCTCAAATCAAGCCCAAGAATTTTTCTGAGGCTGAATCAAAATCAAAATGGATGGAAGCTATGCAAGAAAAATTGAATCAATTTAAAAAAAATGATGCTTGGGATCTTGTTCCATTACCTACAGAGAAAAATCCCATTGGCACTAAGTGGATTTACAAGAACAAATCAGATGAATCTGGAAATGTTGTGAGAAACAAGGCAAGACTAGTAGCAAAAGGATATGCCCAAATAGAAGGAATTGATTTTGAAGAAACTTTTGCTTCTGTAGCCCATTTGGAGTCCATAAGAATCCTATTGAGTTATGCGAGTAGCATGAGAATCAAACTATTTCAGATGGATGTCAAAAGTGCCTTCCTGAATGGAGAAATTGAAGAAGATGTTTATGTTACTCAACCAGAAGGCTTTGAGGACCCTCATCATCCTGAGTATGTCTACAAACTCAAGAAAGCTCTTTATGGATTAAAACAAGCACCAAGGGCTTGGTATGAAAAGCTCACAAATCATTTGGTTGAAAATGATTTTGATTGTGGGAAGGTTGATAAGACTCTGTTTATCAAGAAAATTGATCAAGACATTCTTGTAGCTCAAATCTATGTTGATGATATAGTGTTTGGATCCACTTCGGAAAAATTGGCTCAAGGATTTTCATAATTAATGAGTTCCACCTTTGAGATGAGTCTAGTCGGTCCCCTGCAATTCTTCCTAGGTCTCCAAGTTAACCAAACCGAGAAAGGAATTTTTCTTAGCCAGTCCAAATTTGCCTTAGAAATCATTAAGAAGTTTGGTCTAGAAACCTCTAAGCCTAATAGCAATCCCATGGGATCTACTTCAAAACTTTCTAGTGACCTAAAAGGTACCAAAGTAGACCAAAAACTCTATCGTAGTATGATAGGAAGCCTCCTCTATCTTACTGCTAGTAGACCTGATCTCTCCTTTAGTGTTGAAATCTGTGCTAGATATCAATCGGATCCTCGTGAATCCCATCTTAAAGCTGTTAAACGAATCTTTAAATATGTCAATGGGACATCTCATTATGGCATCTGGTATCCTTGTGACTCATCTTTACAATTAATTGGATACAGTGATGCTGATTGGGCAGGATCAATAGATGATAGGAAAAGCACCAGTGGATGTTGCTACTTCATAGGAAATTGCTTAGTAGCTTGGCATAGCAAAAAGCAAAATTCAGTATCTCTGTCTACTGCAGAAGCTGAATACATAGGTTCTGGTAGCTGTTGTGCTCAATTGTTGTGGATGAAACAAATTTTGTTAGATTATAATGTTCCACAACATTGTATGCCTATCATGTGTGATAACTCAAGTGCCATTAGCATTTCAAAAAATCCTGTTCAGCATTCTCGCACTAAACACATTGACATTCGCTATCATTTTTTGCGTGATCATGCTGATAAAGGCTCTATTGAGTTACTTTTTGTTCCAACTGATTCTCAATTGGCTGACCTATTTACTAAACCCCTTGGAAATGAAAGATTTATTAATCTAAGACATCAATTGGGCATTGGCCCTTGCCCTGAAACCTGAAATCTTGTTGACTAATCACCTGTTATTGCATTTCCTTTATATTATACCTCATATAAACCGGTGCTACTGACAAGGTTTGTGTCTTCTTGTAGATGGGCAAGATCCTTTGCAATTAGTTGTCAAAGGGGGAGAGAATGATATCAAGTGGTCTCAATTTGAGAGAGAGTAGAATCAAGGTCTATCAAATTGAGGGGGAAAAGCTTTGTCTAGTTGCTCTCGCAAGGAAAATCCAAAGCTCCAAAATATCCAAAGTCCCAAAGCATCCAAAGCTCCTTAAATGTCCAAAGAAGTTGGTGTTTTAATTCTTGGAGTATGAGAGAGTGTCAAGCTTAGAATTGCCATCAAATAGGAAAGGGGGAGATTGTTAGAGTGTTTATTTTGTTGCAATTTGATTGGATGCATTCATTGTCTTAACTTGACCTCTCTCTCATTCATGATCTCTTTCTTAGGATCCTCTTGCATATTTTTATATCATAAACTTTGTCTTTATTTGAAAAACCTTCAGATCTTCGGGATTTCTGATTGCATAGTCCGTCGGTCAGACTATCGGCTCTTGTCGGTCAACCGATTCAAGAACCGAGTCCAACCGATGGCTTCATCGGTTCCTTTTCCAGAGAGCTTCATTTTAAAATCTTCTATGTCGGTCAGCTCCTCGGTCCCTATCGGTCAACCGACAGTGCATGAATTGTAAGACCGAGAGCTTGTCGGTTCCAAAAACAAACAGCGATTTTTTCAACATATTTGTGCTATCGGTTCCTATGTTGGTTCCATATCGGTCGACCGATGTTGTCGGTCAAACCGCCAAGTGGTTCTTGGTCAGCAATTTTTTCAAAATTATAGCCGTTGGTTTGTGACCGTTAGGCTGTCGGTTGACCGACACCAAGTTATCGGCTAGCCGATAGCTATCCGTTGGGAGCACTTTTCCTATAAAAAGTGACTTTCTCTTTGGGGAAAGTTGCTGATTTTTTGAGAACTTTTGAGCCTAAAGGAGAGGAACTTTTCAAGAGCTTTTCAAAAGGGATTATGGAGGCATTACAACTTTTCAATCTTTGATCCTTAAGATGGGTGTGCTTTCTAAATCTCTACTTCTATTTCATGCTTAGATTTTTCATCTTTGTTTTCTTTTAAGCATGATAAAATTGTTAGCCCTCCTTTTAAGAAGTTGTCTCTTTTCATAACATGCTTTGATCTATGAAAACCATTAGCATTATGAAATCAACATATGTCTTTTCATTCACATGAATTTTTGAACATTAACTTTCAAATCTATTATTTCAAGTTTGATCTTTTGAAAAAGAAAAACATGTGTTGAGCAATTCAACTCTTTCTCTTACATATGATTATCATCTTTTGCATCATTTGAAGTTTCATCTTTTTAAAAGAGAAAGAGTGTCTACTAGTCCATGCATTAGTCATAAACATTATCATTCACATGCATGCTTCTAGGAGTTGAGTTATCATTATCTATTCAGCCTATCTAGAGGTAAACCATTGTGTTCAATTTGTTCTCTTATCCATGCATAAATAGGCATTTTACTTAAGAGAAAAATCAATGGTGTAAAGGTTGGTGTTTAGCCTTAAAAAGAACTTGTTGTGATGTAAAGGTTTATGTTTATCCTTGAAAAGCATAATGATGAGGTTGTAAGGTTTGAGGTGATCCTAAACCTTGATTTGATTAGTGAAAACCGGTAAGGGTACCGGGAGTGGATGTAGGCAATTTGGCCGAACCACTATAATTGGCTGTGTTATGGTGGTTTGTATTTTCCCTTCTTTTTATGATTGTTGGATTTGTGGTTGGGTGTGAGATTGAATAGAGTTTGTTATTGTCTTTTGATTTTGAATGTATAACTTAGAATCTCTCTCTCTTCTCAATCTAATTTACCATCATCAAAGCATAAGTCACCTAAAAATCAAAATGTTCAAAAGTGGTTTAAATTTTTAGTAGCATCCTATTCACCCCCCCTCTAGGATTCGATCTTGGTCTTTCACCTTCTTGTGGTGATTGCTTGGTGGATTTATTTGCTAGTTCTATATTGTTTGATTGGTAACATCCGCTGTATTAATTTGATTAATTAGACTAGCTTCCATTCTAGTGGGTCCTAAAAAACCTTCAATTGGTATTAGAGCGGGTTACACTATTTTATTATGTTGATCCAAATATTACTAGAATGGATATCTACCGTGAAGGAACTTAAACCAATAAGCCCCCTCTGTTGAATGGTAGCAATTATGCTTATTGGAAAGCCATGATTATTGTCTTCTTAAAGGCCATAGATCTGAAAGTTTGAAAATCTGTTGTGAATGGCTATTCCTTGCCCACTATTACTGCTGATGGGGTAATTGGTCCCAAACTTAAAGATAAGTGGACTAAGGACGAAGAGTTGGCTGCCACTTGTAACTCTAAAGCTTTGAATGCTATTTATAATGGAGTTAATATGTCTGAGTTTCGTAGAATTTCTACATGCACTACTGTGAAAGAAGCTTGGGACATTCTGCAGACTGTGCATGAAGGGACTGATACTGTCAAACAGTTGAAACTTCAGAAATTATATACAGCTTTCGAAACCATCAAGATAGAAGATGATGAAATCTTTGATGAGTTCAATTCGAAGCTGAATGCAATTGTGAATGATTCCTTTACTTTGGGAGAGCCAATTCCTGAGAATAGAATTGTGAAAAAGATTTTCTAATCTCTTCCAGAAAGGTTTGATGCAAAGGTTATGGCCATTGAGGAGAATAAAAATCTGCATATTCTTAAAGTTGAGGAATTAGTTGGCAACCTTCAGATTTTTTAAGCAAACCTAAGGACTAATGAAAAATCAAAATCCAAAGTTATTGCTTTGAAAGTGTCCAAAGAATCATACAAGAAAGCATCTAAGGAATCTTACAAGAAAGCCGCTAGTGATTCAGACTCAAATTCCGAGGAGATTGATCCCCAAGTTGATGTACAGTTTATGAAGCAATTCAAGCTTTTCTATGAAGGGCAGAAAACCAATGTGAGGATCCCGAAAAATTCTGGAAAGAAGAAATCTTTTAAAGGGATTCAATGTTATGAGTGTTAAGGCTATGGACACATTGCTAATGATTGCGGAAACAAAAAATCTAAAAAGAAGGCTTTGAATACTACTTGGGAAGATGAAACTTCTGATGAGAATGATGAAAATCCTAAGTCTAACAAGCCTGACACTAGCAAGGGGAAGTGTATTGCTTTTATGGCAACTTCCGGTTCTGCTGCTTCCCATGTTTCTTCCGAAGCTGAGACTAATCAAGATACTAAGTCAGAGGAAGAACCAGATTGGAAAGCTGAATATGATGCACTTTTCAAGAAAACCATGAAGATGGTTAAAGTGAATGAAAAAGTTGCTATCAACTGGATAGTGTCTGAAGAGCAGAATGCCTCTGAAATTGCAGATTTACTTGCAAAAGTACAAAAATTAGAGGATGAAAATAACAAGTTGGCTGACAAATAGACTGCAGAATCACAAAAGTGTGACTTACTTGATTCTGATATAAAGACGTTGAGAACAGAAAATTCTAATCCGAATGGAAGACTTAAAATGGTTATATCTGAGTTCGATACTGCTAAAGTCTCATTAAACAAGATGAATACTGGGTCTAAAAAATTAGATGACATCTTGTGCAGTCAAAAGGCAAACACTGACAAGCATGGTATTGGCTACGCTAACGGAGCATCCACTTCATATGCCAATGGTAAAAGTTATTTTGTTAAAAATTCAGTTGTTACTAATCATGTTTTTAGTGTTGCAAAGAAAGCTCCAAAGAACCAGAATATGTCACGTCCTGAACGAATTCCCACTTGTCATCATTGTGGAATTAAAGGACACATTCGACCCCATTGCAACAAGCTGCGAAGTTTACCAATTCAAAAGCAATGGAGAACACAGTAGGCTGAGCTGAACAAGAAGAATACCAAAGTTGTTTGGGTTAAGAAAGAAGACATACCTTTTGTATTGGCACACACTTTGCTGAAATATTTAAATTTAAAAGTTTGTGTGCCTAATCTTCATCACCCCTGATCTGCAAGATCAAGCCCCCACCCCAGTGCTGAAATGAAGATCATATTAAGGGGGAGTCAATATTGAGGGGGAGCTACTGGATTCAGATTGACGGAAGCTGAATGATGTTATTTGTTTGTCAATTATGGACAAAAATAGGCGGAGAAGAATGAAGCTAGAGGGAGCTTTACAAGCCAAGGCAATTCAACATCTGGAAGTTCATGCACAGGCAATTCAAGATCTACAGTGTTGAATTTTTTTGAAATTCAATGTATTTTGGATCTTACTTTTGAGTAGATCAAATTGTATTTTTCTAAGAGATTTTGTCCAAGAATTGCCAAACAGCACTTGACAGAAAATTCTGTCAGGACTGAGATAGTGAGTGTTACACCAAAAATGTCACTCTACCTCTTCAACCTGAAGAAAGCTACATGAAGTCGCAGCCTACCACAAATGGGCGATGCTACTTCTCAAAAAATCAAATCTTGTCAGAATCAAACAAAAACCGTAAGATCCTTCAAGAAAGCCAAGAGAGGAGTACACAAAAAGTTTCGGGCCATTTCAAAATCATTTGGCCTAACTTCACTCCTCTGGCAGCTGAACAGGAGCTCTCGGCGACGACAGCATCGAAGACACCAAATTTTCGATCAGAGCTTGTGGATGGTCTTAAAATACATCCAAAAGGCTCTACGTCAAGTTCCAAGTCAAATCGATAACATTTAATCCTATATCAACCCTCGAACAACTAAATCAAGCCTCTCGACCGCGAGAACCACCGAGACAATCACTCATCAAACAGAGCACATGGGCGGCTTCAAGATGCTTACAAAGGGCTACACATCAAGTTTTAGGTCATTTCGACAACATTTGACCGGACTTTGACTCTCGGAAGCCAAATCAGGCCTCTCGGCGGGGAAGCTCCCCGGGACCATGGTTTCCAAGACAGAGCCTGTAGATCATCTCAAAATGACTCCAATAGGTTCGTTGTCAAGTTTCAGGTCAATCGGACATCGGTTGACTGCACATCAAAGCGCGACATCTTTCTCGCGACAGAATCAAATCTACTGGCGACAAGACCTCATACGGCTTCAAAACTCAAACAAAAGCCTGTGGTTGGTCTTATTTATTGCTTAGGAGACTTCACCACAAATTTCAGGTCATTCCAACATTGTTTGTCCTAGTTTCGGCTTCTGACGGAAAATCGGCAGCTCTACGCCACAAAGTCTTCGGCTTTGCCGGAAAATTGGAAACTTTGCACCCCAAACTGCAAGGATTCTCATCAAGTTTTCTATAGGGAAATCAAGCCAACAAATATGCAAAAATGTTAGGAATAATAAAGAAGAGAAGGAATGAAAAAAAACATCGAAACGGCTGAAAAATGGTGACAGAAGGGGAAAAATCTCCCCAAGGTCGCAGCTCGTGACCATGGAGATTTGGGTCGCCGGATTTTCCCCGGAAGGGCCGTTTTCCGTCTCTTTTCGCATTTCGAAGCTTCCGGCCCCTGTGATTTTCCAAAATTTAGACTTTTGAGGTACCAACTCCGTCGACATCTGTTAAGATTACGAGTCCGTCTTCAAGAGTATCAAAATCATCATTGATCGCCAACTGGTCGACCAAAAAGTGCACTTTCTACCCGATCGATCAAGAAATCGACAGGACAGATGTCACTGACCCGCTGTTAGCAATTAATGTCTGAAGTGACATGGTCATCCGATGTCGATCAGCATGAATATCCATCGATGATCATAGCTAAAAGAACTCCAAAAGACGCGGGGCGGCCCGCGACTCTTCAACTGCTTGGCGACCACTTTATGCAGTTAATTGACTAACTTTATTACAGTCATTAATTCATTACTTTGGACGGCCCAATCAAAAGCGAGCATCTGAGAGTTACAAGTCAATTGATTCATGGCATTTAAACCATGGAACTCCTCCAATCATGGTGCTTAAAGGCGATTAAATGCCTTAAATCTCCACCGGCCAATCAAAAGCCAAGAAAAAAGGAGTTATAAAGTAAATGAATTAAAACTTGTAACTCCTCCCATTATGCGGCTTAATATCAATTAAAGCTCATAAACTCTCCTAAATGGCTACTAAAAGTTTATAAATAGGAGAGCATTCCAAAGAAATTCAGATCCAGAAAAAAATCCAAGCATAGATCAGAAAAGACCCAGAAAAATCCCAGTATAGATTAGAAAAAAGCACAGAAAATCCAAGAGAAAGAAAAGAGAAAACTCTGCTGAAGTTCTGCACCGACCACCGCTACAAGGTGACAAAAGTCCCTTGGGGGTACCTCCCCCCCCAAGGTCATTGCCTTCTCCTTCTACCTTTAATGGCTTAGACGTGGCTTTTCAGCCCATCTAGTGTCTACTTAGCCTTTTATTGGACATAAGACCTCTAAAAATCTGAGGTCATAGCCAAGCAAAGCGAATCAAAAGCCTTCTTTATTCTCATCTGTATGGATGATGGCGAAGTCCACACATGGCTTGCGACTATCAATCTGAACGAGTCTCCCACAATCTCCTGAGAAGTTAGATCCTCCTTTTCTTGCTTTTCATTGTAGTTTGTATTTTGCTAAAAGAGATAAAAAAATCACAACTCTTGTCTTTCACTATTGGTAAGAATTGTAAATCGGCTATAAATGGCAAACATCGCTTTTCACGGCAAAACAAATGAAATAGTCTTTTATGGCATTTCAAAAAGTTGTCTCTTTTCTTAGATATATGTGCAATGAAAACTTAGAAGAAGTTGATTTCCTTTTTACTTGTGAAGGCCGATCTCTTCATCACCACTTACAATTCCAAGTAAAATAGAAAATCTGGCACACCCACCCAAAAAAAATATTGATACCCGTTTTGCCCTCCGGGCGCGAAAGGGTTGGATCAAATGGACTCCCACGTCCGCCGACCTCGATAGAGCCGAGAGTGAAAAGCGCGTTCCATCAAGCTGGCACACCCGGTGGTACTCATTCATTTAAGAACACGATGCTTGAAAATGAAATATTTGCATACCATATTTTTGCTATATGCTTATACTTCTTTTCTAAATTCCTTGGCTACTTTCTAGTTGGTGGCCTATGTTGGATCTCGCATCTAAAAAAAATGAGATGGGATTTTTAGGAAATTTCTAATTCTATCTTTGAATTTATTTCCACTCTTTCTCTTTTAAAATAAAATCAGATTTCTCAGTTTGGATTCAAGATTGAGAAACTTTGATCCTCTCATATCGTTCATGTGCTTGCAGAAATGTTGAGCCTATTCGAATTGGGATTTGGGCCATCGTTTCTCTTCGATGAGTTCATTAGAGATATTAAAAAAATCAGATTTCTCAGTTTGGATTCAAAATTGAGAAACTTTGATCCTCTCCTATCGTTCATGTGCTTGCAGAAATGTTGAGCCTGTTCGAATTGAGAATTGGGCCATCGTTTCTCTTCGATGAGTTCATTAGAGATCTAAAAAAAATCAGATTTCTCAGTTTGGATTCAAAATTGAGAAACTTTGATCCTCTCCTATCGTCCATGTGCTTGCAGAAATATTGAGCCTGTTCGAATTGGGATTTGGGCCATCGTTTCTCTTTGATGAGTTCATTAGAGATCTAAAAAAAAATCAGATTTCTCAATTTGGATTCAAAATTGAGAAACTTTGATCCTCTCTTATCGTTCATGTGTTTGCAGAAATGTTGAGCATGTTCGAATTGGGATTTGGGCCATCATTTCTCTTCGATGAGTTCATTAGAGATTCAAAAAAATCAGATTTCTCATTTTGGATTCAAAACTGAGAAACTTTGATCATTTCCCTTTTGGGCACCGGTGCTTGCAGAAATGTTGAGCATGTGTTCAGATCGGGGATTGGGTCATCGTTTCTCTTCGATGAGTCTATTAGGGATCTAAAAAAAAAACATAGACCACTAAGGTTAAACCAATTGCGTTATTTGATCACGATTGATTCAAGAAAAACCTTGTCCAGAGTGTGGAGACAGCTTGACTGTTATAGGCAAGGGTCCTCCAAATGGGTTCATTAAGTAATCCCACCCTTACCTGGGGGCCATTCTATTAATTGAGGTTTCATAAGACCGGGTTAGGAGGCCTATGTGTACTCTCTCGTCTTTAAATCTTAAAAAAAGATTTTTAGAAAAAAAAACCTTTTAAAAATATAAGTCTTTTAAAAAAACTTAAATTTTTTTTAAAAAATAATAAAAATAAAAAAATTTATAAAAAATAAATCTTCTAAAAAAACTTAATTTTTTTTTAAAAAATAAAAAATCTTCAAAAAAATTCTGTCATCTTTTCGTTCAGATCTGAGAAATTTTGGCCTCTTCCCTTCTGAGCACTGGCACTCGCAGAAATGTTGAGCCCGTGTTCAGATTGGAATGCTATTGGCTCTCTTTGATGAATCCGATATTAACCTTTCAAAAAAGAAAACTCTCGTCATTTTGGGTTCAGATTCAATAAATTGTGGTTCCTTCCCTTCTGGGTACTGGTGCTCGCAGAAATGTTGAGCCCGTATTTGGATCGGAATACTATTTGCTCTGTTTGATGAATCCAATCTTTACCTTTTGAAATAGAGAATCCCATCTCATGGATTCGATTTCCAAAATTTGTGCCTAGTGGTATGGTACGCCCTTTCAGGGTCTACTGTATTTGCGACATGCACATATGTAACAACAACCTTATATTCTTCTTACCTCGAGCAAGCCCTGTTTCTCGATAAGTTGAATTTAGGTTTACAATCGCTTCTAGCAGTCACTAGAACGCTCATTCGGGCTCACCATACTTGCGATCAGAACAATTGTACCATCTATGGCCTTTTGCCTTCTTCATGCCGTTTGGGTCGGACCATGTCCCTCGAGCGATTTGAAAAGACAAAACCATAGAATTCCCCATTTATGATCATTATATTCTTGTGATTACTAATGGATGTGGTCTTGTTTCAGAAATTTTTCGAAAACTAACAATGGCAGCTTTCTTGACCATTACTTTCGACGATAACAAGCACCAACTCATGCTTCAACAGATGCAAAACACGCGCACTAATAAATGCCCTGTCAGCTGCCGAAGCGTCACCTCTCTCGGTAACTCTCTGAATTCCGGATCGACCTTGACTCCCCGGACTATCGTCTTTGGGACGCTGGGACCATTCCCACTTCCCGAAGAAGAAACCGCGCCTGCCAAAAAGCAGAAGATCGCCTCTCAATGTGTCACCACCGTGACACCAAAGGCGAGCGCCAAGAAGCCAGAAGCCCGCGGTATCCCCGCGAGACCTCAACCCACAAACAACCAGGTCTATCCCAAGACTTAGTCCCCAAAACCTTCACCAAAATAAAGAAGGTCCCAAACATCCACCAAGCCAGCATACCTGGTCCCATGCAAGGAGAACCAATTCTACCATCTTGCCTACATGATAGAGGAGAGACCCGTCTCCGACCTGACAACCAAGTCAACCCAGCATGAACCAGCTTGTTCCAACAAGCCCAAAATCAAATCATGCATCACTAGGCCTCTACAAGCACCTGTTAAGGCCTACAATCCTGCAGTTCGACCCTTCATCTCTACAAGGGCCGAACACAAAAAATTCAAAGCTTCGTTGCAACAGGCA